>JAYESA010000008.1:27294028-27331528 GCA_036927795.1 Iris macrosiphon | reverse complement strand
TCTCCTGCACAGACTTGATCTTAGTTTAGATTTCTTGCAGCTTACAGTTATTACTATCTTGTTTCTGATATTCCTGTATCTTTACCTTTATGCACCAGTGATATATATATTTCCTTGTTCCTTACTTTAATTTATTATTTTTGCTACTTGCTATAACCGTTTTATAGTTTTTATCATTTAAATGGAACTGCTGTTAGAGATATACTTGCTCCAGTCCTGACTGGACATATTTTTTCCAGAGTATCCGGAGGATTGGTGTCCAACGTTTTATGGACCTGAGCCTGTCGATGGTGTAGACAGGGACCCTCTAGTTTAGGGATAATTTCCGAGTTGGTAGCCGGGATCACTAGGACCTTGTTATTGTTTTTATTAGCTTTTAGCACCGGATTTGTCTCCGGTTTTGGATTGAGATCTTGTATTGTATATTATTTTTGATGATGTATTATTATTATTGATGTTGTGGTTGTTGTAGTAGTTATTATTGGTTAGACTTTGGAGTTGTTAGTCTTCTTTATTATCTTATCGTGCTTAGATTCGTGATTGAGTACTTGATTATCATTATGATATTTCTCCTCCGTTTGGAGTTGAGATCTTGGCAGGTTTATATATTGATTGCGTGAGATTGATATTTAGATAGTTGACCTAGATAGCGTTCTACCGCCGATGCTGCGGCGTAGGCTGGACGTACCCATGACTCATGCCCGATTTTTCGGGTGCGGGTCGTGACACGTTTTTTGTGGAGGCCCCATGCAAGTCTCGATTCGCAATTAGTGCGATGTCGTGGTGGTACAACAACTTAGTTGTACTGCTGCGAGCCTGCTATAGGATCTAGGATCTAGGATCTAGGATGAGTGTGTACTCAATCACGACTAGGAACAATTCCAATCTAATTATTCTAAAATTGTTTCTTTTGAAATATTATTGTCCTTCTTTGATGATATCGCATCTTGCGCCGTATTGACTTCTTTTGATCTGTGTTCAGGATGCCTCCGAAGACACGATTCCATCGTACCGTTCCAGCAGTTGCCACTGAGAGGTCTGCTACCTCTCGTCCAGCTCGTATTCAGGCAGCTGCTACCGCTCCACTCACCACTCCTGCGGTTGAGGGAGCATCTATTTCTCTCGGGGATCCTCCTTCACTTGTTGATCCGAGGACTACCCCAGTCGTTTCGATAGTTCCTCCACCACTTCCTGCACCAGTAGATGCCGCGCAGTTGTTTGCGTTCTTCAGGGAGATGATGGACGCGCAGCACCGTCAGGTAGATGTGATGAGGCTGGGCATTGAGAACGTCCACTAGGTGGCCATGACGGCAGTGGACAGGGTGGCACAGATTCAGCCACAGGCAGATCAGACTCAGCATCCGAGGCCGGGAAGCATCATTGACTTCCAGAGGATGCGGCCCAAGGAGTTTCGTGGTACATAATGGATCTTGTACGCGGATGACTGGATAGAGCAGATCGAGGGGATTTTCTGACTGACACAGATTCCAGACAGCATGCAGATAGAGGCGGCGGGCAGTCAGATGTTCGACCTTGCTTTGACATGGTATCGCACTGATACGAGGATCGCGGCGCCAGGGCTGACTTGGGAGGCTTTCAAGAGACTTTTTAAGGAGAAGTTTTTCCCAGATGTGGCGCTCAGTGCTTTGGAGAGCCAGTTTGAGGCACTCGTCCAAGGAAGCATGACGGTGGACGAGTACGCAGCGAAGTTCTACCGTCTGGGCAGATTCGTGGAGGGCTTGAGTGAGGCAGCTAAGGCGAGGAAGTTTCGCAAGGGCTTGGTCATGGAGGTCAAGTCTTTGACTAGGAGCGACCGCGAGGCGACTTTCGAGCAGATAGTAGGAGATGCTCAGAGAGCAGAGGATGACTTGGAGCTCAAGTCCAAGAGAGGCAGGGATGATTCAGGCAGTGCGAGTGGTAGTGCGGGACCAGCTAAGCGTCCCTATGTGCAGAAGGCAGCGCAGCAGGGTCAGGATCAGAGGGTGCCCACTTGTGCCTACTGCAGGAAGGCATGACACACTTGGGATATTTGTAGGAGGAGGCTGAAGGTGTGTTTGTTCTGTGAATCCGCTGCTCACCAGATGCGAGATTGCCCCACTGCACCTCCATTGGGTGGAGCACAGGATCAGAGAGTTGGAGCTAGGCCATCTGTGGCACAGCATCATGCCCCGCACCAGCAGAGGGATACACCCCAATAGGGCAGGGATTATGCATTGACGATCGAGGAGGCCGATGCTACGGGTGTCGGGTTAGCAGGTTTGTCTCTTTGTTCTTCTTTCTGTCCTTTTCCATTCCTTGTGGTATGATTCATTAGTACCTGTTAGACTTTCTTGTGTTGTGGTAGATAGTGTAGTAACCCTGATTGAGACTGTGATAACACGACCAGTAGGACCATGATCTTGCATATTGTTTAGGTAGAATTTCTTGACTGTGATTGTTGGGGGTTTGACCTAGAAGGAGTGTGATTGACTTTAAATTTCGAGGACGAAATTTTTTAAGGAGGATAGGCTTGTCACCACCCCATTTCCTGAGCCGGGTATTTTTTTTTCTTTTAATTTAGTTAATTGTGTATTATTTATAATTAATTATATTTATATTTAATTAATGATTGTATTATTTTTATATTGATTGTTTTAGGGTTTTGGCTAGCCTGGACCCATGTCAAACCCTAGTGGACCCATGTCCGACCCAACCCACACCCTTGTGAGACTTATTTTTAGGTTTAGAAAAATTTAATATATTTTTAGTGGGTTAGTTGGAGAGATTTGGAGTTAGTTTGAGTGCTTTTGGAACCCAAAACCCAAGTTAGGAGGGTATTTTGGGTATTTTGGACTTTGAAAACCCTTTATACACATGGCCGGCCCCCTATTTTTCCCACTCGACCAGCAGCCCCAGCCTTCCCCATCTCTTCTTCTTCTTCTTCACTTCTTCTTCTCCACTTCTTCTTTCTTCTTCTTTCCTTCCTCCAAGTAAGTTTTCCCCATTTTCTTTCCTTCCTCCTTCCATTTCTTACTTTTGTGTTAACCCTAACCCTACATTCTTCCCCAACCTAGGTGGATAGAGCTTAGATTTGGTGTGGAGGCTAGATTTGGGAGCTTGGAAGCTTGGTGAGGTGGATTTAGAGCTTTTTGGAGACTTTGGCTTGGGATTCCAACTCCCAAGAGATAAAACCTAATTTTCTCCCTTGTAATTACTCTTATGTAGTGTAATTAATAGTTTAGAACATTCCTAGACCCTTAGGCTACCCGTGAAAGAAAGTTGGAACTAGTTTGGTTGTGTTTGGAGACTTTAGCACTAGGTTTTGTGTCAATTTCGGGTGGAATCCGAGATTGGCCCAATTTTGGGTGATGCCCTAGGTTAGACGGACCTAGGTAGACATTATCGGGTGTCTTAAGGGTGAGTGCGGATCTCCGTTCGGACACGGGAAGCCGTATCGCGGAGAAACGGGCATTTCGGGCGAATTTGGGGTTTTCGTCGTCGCCGGTTCTAAGTGCATGCGCGTTTTCTCCACGGACCTAGAATTAATGCGGTAGCATTTTTCTAGGGTCTAGACATCGTTTAGGACCCGTAGGTAAATTTTGGGCCGATTCTGAGTTGGTTTGGTGTGCGTTTCAGGAGGTTTTCCGAACCGCACACCGCGTGTTCGTCGAAATGACCGAACGGCCATTTCGACTCGGTTTCCTAGTTTCGGGCTTTTGCGCGCATTGGGTTAGCATCGGGGAGTGTGTGCTAGAATTCTCGGGCTATATTTTATATATTTATAGGTGTTTGTGCGTGTCAGGGTCGTTGGGCGCGCGTTGGTGAGCGTTGTGAGCGTTGTGCGTTGTGGTGTGTTGTGTTTATATATATATATATGTATATATATATATTTGTGTGTGTGTTCCTATATATATATATATGTATATTTATATATGTATGTATTTTTATGTATATGTGTCACGACCTGTACCCGGTGTAAGGGTACTAGTCGGAAACAACGCCCAGCCTACGCCGCAGAATCAACGGTAGAACGCTGTCTAGATAATCTATCTAACAATATAATGAACCACCAATAATGATAGTATACTCAATCACAGAACTAAGATAGAAATGAGCATGAATCAGATAAGAATAGAATAGTCACAATAAGACTCATGAGTCTAAAATAATACATCAATGAATCTGAAAAAATAACAAAATAAGCTGGAGACAAATCCAGTACAAAGAATACTACGAAGCTACAACTCTAGGATCAACTGTCTCAGTTGGGATAAGTCCCTCTTGAGCCAGGGTCTCAGAATCTAAACCCACAACATCCTAGGGTCCATAATAGGTAGGGTACCACTCCTCAATGTCATCTGAAAAAATATATCCAGTCAGGAAAGGAGCAGAGTACATCTCTAACAGCAGTTCTCATTAATGATAAAAGTATGTAACAGTAAATAGTTGTGGATAAACAAGATGCACAATAGTTATAAGAGATATATATACAATAAGAAAATACTGGAAATAAATACAATAATGAATAATATGCCAATGAAACAATAATACTAATGACTAAGTGTGTGAGTACTAGTTTAACATGTGATCGGCTTGGGCAAGATGCAATGCGGCCTGGCTAATCATACGTGCGGTGCATGATCAAAACTATTCTGTAATATGTACTTTATTCAATAGGGATATTGATCACATATCTATACTAATACTCTCCACCCCCGACTGGTATAATAGATCCAACCACGGTATGTTATGGCACGAGATTCCCCAAAAAGAGAGCGACTCTTCCCAAGAATCGGTGTCTGTACATGTACAAGATAACCAATGAAACAATACTTGTACCATATACACCATATACCAAGGAATAACATCTCATGACGAGATCCGGATATACCAATCTGTGTAACCATAGTGTCAGGAGAACATGGATATCTATACTAGATACAGTGAACATAGAGGATATCATAAATGAGAAACTATCAGAGAATGTACTCGCCTGAAGTCCAATGAACAGTCTCACAGATATTTGACTCGGTGCCTCGAAGACCTAAATATGGAATACAACATCAATACAAGGTTCCGAAAAGAGAATAAGTTAAACTAGTCAACTTCTAGGTCAATAAGTCAATTCTAAGTCAAAAGTCAACTATGGTCAACTCTAAGTCAACTATGGTCAACTATGGTCAAACCAAGGTCAACTATCTATTTCTAGGTTGCACAAGTCTAATACCAAAATCTTGGGTCAAAATACTAAAATCTAAGTCATAGGAACCACATCCTAAAATATTATGATACCGTATCTCCGGATACGTGAATCCAAGGTAAACATCACAATACATATATATCAAACAATAATGTATAATAATATAGAATATTAATTACAAACAATTAGGAACCATGGTTTTGAACCAACTTGGTATCCACACAAAGTCACAAACTCGATACCCAAACCCCGTATCTTGAGTATCCCACTTACCTTGGTTTCCACAAGGTGATGCTCAAGATACCTAGATATAGTATTTACCCTTATACATAATATAATATATAAACTAATATTATGCAATTAAGAATATAATACTAGTATTATATCTCACAATAAATATATATATATATATACATATATATATAAATATAATATATAAAACTATATACTAAACTGCCTAACTGTCACTGAAAACAGTGTGGTAAAACACTGATTTTTTAGTAAACAGACTTTTAGCGACAGTTCCAACTGTCACTGAAAATGCCGTCGCCAATTCTGCTGTGTAAATGCACTGCTGTCACCTATTGGTGACAGTTCTCAACAATCACAGTTAACGACTGTCGCTGCTGCTGTTTAAATTCTCGTCGCCGCTGTTGTGCATTTTAATGACAGAAACTGTCATTAAATCCTCCATTAATGCTACAACGGCTGCTGCTGCTGTTTGGAAATTAATGACAGAAGCTGTCATTAATAGCCGTTGTCGCCAAAGAATAATAATATATATAACTATATATATATATTAATATATAAATATATAAATCAATATATATATAAATCAATTAAATAAATATATACTTCTATATATATATAATCCAACAAATATATATAAATAAATACTAATAGTTATAATACACATCCTATGTACTAATGTACATAATACAACATGGTTAAAAGTACACATACATAAATATGTTTAATAAAAATACATCCATTTATATATAAATAATCATATAATAATTATAATTAATATAATTACTTATTTAAACACATATATATATTTTATAAAATATTTTCATATAATTTATATTACTAACATAATTTGCAACATATAAAAATGCATGTAAAAGAAAGCTACATATATATTTATACATTATATAAGTACACATATAATACATAGATCTATGCTACAATAAATACCATAATAAATACACTAAAATAAATATGTAACATCTATATATATTTACTAATTATAATTCAAGAATTAAAGCACAAATAATTAGATCTACACATAAACACACACAAATGGAGAGTATCACACCGTATCCCACTAGATCTAGGATACGCATGCGACACGAGTCCAAATCACAACCAATTGTACCCCGAAGGACACAAACAAGTCACAAATATTATTTATAAACAAATCAAAGTGTCAAATGTAGATCTATGTGTCCATGTCAAAATACGACATGTACAAAGTCCCGTGTCGGAGGGAAAACCCCCAAAACAACAGGTATCACCAAATTGTTGGGATACGACTGTCACGCCCCAGTCCCAAAATATCGAGGGACTGGACACGTGGCAATGGCCAGCAGCACACACCGATGGATAACCCAATTTAATGGAGCCATCAGGGCATACTTAAGCTGTAACGAAGGTCTACTACAACAAAACACACTACTCTCATCCATAAAGATAAAGAAATAAACTGCATAATAAAATGGAAATAAGTAGCAACAACAAGTTAGTCGGGGAAACAATCCGACTTATGTCTGAATACACTGGCTCAATAGGCCAGGAACAAAAGAGATAAACATAAAGTAAATATTGAGTATGGTATCGGGTACTCAGGAGAAGTCTTCGGCAATCACCTCGTCTGCAGGGTTCAGTTCTGCTCCAGTATCAAGTCCAGCAATAGCCTCAGCTCATGTCCCGTATATCTCGGGGTACTGCTCCTCGGCTAAACCTGGGGACATAATCCATTCCAGGTCCTCAGTAGACATAGCAAGGCACAAAATAAAATAAGCCAAATAAATGCAGTACAATTAAATTAAATGAAATAGTAGGGTAAACTATGTAACCATCTATGTGATATGCAAATGAGAGCAACACTAGTACTCAGGCTGAGACCGCTACAAGCTCTGTGTCGGGGAGCCGGTAGCAGCAATAACACGTAAAGGGTCTAGCTCTGCTGGAGAGTCTACAACCTCACAATAATAGTAGATATATAGATAGAACAGCCTGTAGCCTGTGTGTCTCTCCCCACCCAATGTAATCACGCAAACCATGACCATAACGTCTCATGTCCATGTCAGCGGGATTATAACTAATGCAACAAGTCAAACTGTCTATAACTAGAATATCTCTGTCAAGTCCTGTATCCTATACAGAATCACCTTGAATATCTCAGAAAGATTTTGTCCATGTATAGTGTCAAGTGTCCTGGGTTGTAGGGTACTTGATATGTCAAGTACAAAAGTAAAGGGTATCGTAAATCCATCTCTAAATAACGAACCCAACATCGCGTACGGTGTTGGCACCCGACTAGGATCGGACACTAGGTACGTCACACATTTCCTAGGTTAAGCAGTTTAAACAAGTTTATATGAATTTACAGAAGACATCCAGCAAAGTATTATTTCAGGAAATATGAAGATAAAGACTGCAGGTTTGGCAAGGTGCACTTGCCTGATGTTTGGATTCCACTTAGGTCCTGTTCTCGAAAATTTCCAGAGATATCTCCAAAAGCTGAAATGAACAGTACCATCATGCTCAGAAGGTATCAAATAGATAGGAACGCCTGTCCTTGGGTCCAATTTGGAGACAAGGGCAAAAACGATAATTTCGGGCCAAAACGGGGTCCACCGATGGACCCGCTTTGCACCGAAAAATGTGTCAGGGTCAACTGTCTCCAAATTCACCAAACTTAGTATCAACAGGTCAGGAACGCTGATACGAACTCAACGGAACTTCCAGAATTGAATTCCGATGAGCCGATCACAAAATCGTCCGTCGAGTGGGGCCTGTGGGGCCCACGACATGCGATTTCGTCAACGTTCTCAAAATTGAACCAAACTTGATCCACAGGACCAGCGTATCGCTACGAGTCCGATGGCGTAAGTTTCGTCTCGATCTGTCGTGTGTGCACGAAGTTAGGGTGAATTGCAGAAAAGTCGGATACGGGGCGATGTCCGCGGATACGCACTGATTCCGGTGTGCACACACATCCGAATCAGCTTCTGCAAAATCCCACACATCCGTATCGACGATGCGCACGTATCTGTGAAGACCGCATGTGACCAAGTCGTCCCGTTTGGCAGGGCGTACTCAGTTCCGGGGTAAAATAGGGTTTGATTTTTTCTGTTTTTGGATCACAGTGTGCGATCACCACAGGACGCGATGCCCCGAGCGGTTTATCCGGGCACCGAGAGGGTCATACAGGCTTCGCGACGCAATTTACAGAATTAAAATTGGAGATGCAGGGTGCAAGATAAGAGTACCTGAACGAGGCCCTTCGAGACTAGGATTTTTTGTGTCCGATACGTGTTCTGGACACTGTGTCAGCCGTGTCCACTGTGTCCGCGTGTCCAGCAGCGTGTCCGGCCTAGGGCTGAGGGCCGTTGAGGCTGCGGGATTGGTCGACGGTCGGTGAGGCACCGCTGGGGGCTCGGGATGCAGGCGGCGCCGGCAGAGGGTCGCCGGAGGCGGCTCGGGCAGCGGTTCGACTGGGAGGAGAGAGGAAGGAGAAGGGGGAGGCCGGTTGTGAGCTCGGGGTGGCTCACGGCTGGAGGAGGTCGGCGCAGGAGGCGGTGTCGGCGAGCTCGGGGGGGTGGCCGGTAGGCGAGGTCGCCGGAGTAGGGTTCCGACGGGGGGATTGAGGGAGATGGGGAGGCGGAATAGGAGAACAGGGGAAATTTATAAGGGGAGGCGCGGGGGAGAGGGGGCCGAGGTCGGGGGTGTCACTACCACTTTTCCATATAAGGGCATTTGTGTAATTTAACTATTTTAAAATAATTATGTATTAAATTATTTGCTGAGTTTTATAACTATTATATATTGTTAATAATATTTAGTTTTAGGTCTAACCCTAGAAATCCATTAGGACAACCCTAATTTTAAACCCTAGTTAGAAAACCCTATTCTAGCAAAACCTTAGAATTTAAAATTAGGGTGAACCCTCAAAACCCTAGACTGACTTAACCTGAGTCTATTAGGTTCTACATGAGAGGGCCAAGGGGTTTAACCTAAAAAAAACTAGGCATAGAAACCCTAAACCTAGGTTTAATATAAAAAGAAGCCTCTCACAAAGCCATCATTCATGTAAACAGGAGAAACCCTAACCTCCACTAGAGAAATCCATCTCCCCACTCCAAAAATTCGAAACCCTAACCCTAGGTTCCATTTTCTCCACCTCCAAAGCAAGAGAAGCAAAGAACGTGGGTCAGGGAGCCTTGGAGAAGAAGAGCCTCGTTGAAGAAACCTTCCCCTGCAGGTAAAACCCTAGTTCTACTCATTTAAATTCTGTGTACAGATGATAATGGCCATTAGGAACCCCCAAATCTGTGTGTAATTCGATTCTAGGGCTTTGGATTAGGTTTTGGTGACCCACATGGGGTTTTCCCCAATTATTAAGAACCCTAACCCTAGATTTTGGTATGTGGACTGATTTCATCTCCTCTGTGTAAGTTGAACCCGAATTTGTAGGGTTTTTGGATTAGGAATTCATGGGTTGTATGTATATTGGTTTCTTGCACTGCATGTGTTCGATGGAATGTTCATTTAGGGTTCATCCATCTAAGGTAGTGGATGTATGCATATCTTGGTTTATAGACTATATATATATATTACCATTGCCTGTGTTCTAGTTATTTGTTGGTTTTCATATGTTTAAAAGTGAGTTCTGTACAATCGGGTATGAGTAATTGGGGAAAAACTGTGTTGATTCACTGTACATAGTCGGGTTTTGGGGGATATACATGTGCCTGTACAGTCGGGTTTCCCTTGGGTATTCAATGGGCAGGAGGTAGTGTGTGAGTGTTCAATAACTGTGTATATGTATATGTGTGTTCAGTGTGCAGAAATTGTTGCTGTGTGAGGTGCTCAGTTTTAACTGGGTATTGAGTTGGTCAGTGAGTTGTGTGTGTGTGTGTATCCTAGTTAATTCCAGATTCCTAAACCTATGTATCTTGGTGTGTGAGACTGTGTGTGGAGTATCAGAACAGTGAGCAGAATTCATTATGTGCAGTAGGTATCAGTGAGATGGTAGGGAGGGGTTTGATTTCTGTGCTGTGTGCACATAGTGTGTGTGAGTGTCATGTGTATCAGTGTGCTGAGTGAATTGGGGGTAGTGAATAAAGTATCAGTTAACTGATACTGGGTATCAGTGAGCCAGTGAGTTAGGTTATGTTAGATGTCTGTGTGTGCAAGTGTCTATTGTGAATACTTAGTGTCAGTATGTGTCTAACTATGGGTAGATGTGTAGCTGTTGGACTATGCAATGCAGTTAAGTGTGTATTGTGTTATAAATTTCTGCAGTGTATTATTGTGGCTGTGCTAAGTTCACAGAGTGAGGTGCATTAGATTTCTGTGTCTGTGTAGCTGTGTCTACATGTATAGGTGTGCGTAGGGTGTTATGTACATGTGTATTGTGTAACTGTGTATCAGATTTAGGGGGGGGATGCCTGAGTTCTGTGCATTCAGTGTGTGTGTGTTTTAGTGACTGTGTGCATAGGAATATGTATCAGTATACATATTAAAGGGTGTAGGACAGAATGCCAGGCCTGTGTAACTGAGGAAGTTCTCAGGGGGGTCTAGGAAGTTAGGTATCAGTGATTGTGTGCAGTGAACAGGGGGTGTATCTAATGGGTATTAATGTGAGTAGAGGAAGGTATCAGGTATCTCAATGTGACTGTATGTGGGTGTGGGGTGGCAAATGAGTTTTAAATGTTAATGTGTGCTAGGCTAGTGTGTAGTGGGGATGTCAAGTTGGTGTTGAATATGGGTAAATGTCAAGGTATAAGATATGTTAAGGTATAAATTGGTTGGTGTCAGTTAAGGAATATGCTCAGTATATAAATGTAAGTTATTTACATACTGATAGCATATAGTATAAGAAATAGTAACTAGTTTCAGCAAGATACAATATACCACACTATATGAGTTATATATAATGATGATACCTAGTATCTAGATACTCATGAGATGGACCTAGAAACCTAGTCACAACCTAGTTTTAACTAGTATTAGTTTAAAATAGCTAGTATGAACCTAGAAGCAAGGTATTAACTAGTTTTGACCAAAAACCTAGATTTGACTTAGTTGGACCTAGTATTGACCAGAAAACCTTAGACATGACCTAGAAACCTCGTTTTTTAAATTGTTAAGCATGTTATTCTTTTAATTCATTAATTAACATTGAATTTCCATAAATAGGTCATTGTGATTCCAATTTGGACCTCGATCCTCACATTTTGCTCAGGACCACAGGCGAGTACATTCTCTGACAGTTTTCATGGTTGATTACTTCTATAAATTATAGTGTATTTCATACTTGATTCCGACACTATGGATACACGGGTTAGCACCCTAGATCCCCATCACGAGGAGTCGTGGTTGGAATCCATCGTGCTAGCTGGGGGATGGGGAACTATTAGTAGATTATGTGATCATATCCAAACATTTATATGCACCATAGCTCACCCCACTTCTCACGTCGGGTGCGGCCTGACCACTTATATGCTCCATAGCTGTTATATATGATTAGCCTGACCATTATATGCACCATAGCTAACCATGCGGTTAGCCTGACCTAAAAGAATCATAGCTAATCATATATAACCAGCCTGATCCAGTCCCAAGCCGATCACATAATAAACTGATATTTCAATCACTTAGCTAGATGTTTTATCTTTATTCAGATTACTGTTCTAGCAGTCACTATTTATTGCTCATTGCTAGATGCTTATTGTCTATCTCATTTCTTCAGTACTTCACATGTTCAGCTTTTATTTCCATCTTGTATCTCTTACACTGTTTATAGATTTTGTCAATTTAATGAAACTGCTGTTAGTGTTTGTGCTTCGCTCCAATCCTGACTGGATAACAATATTTTCAGAGGACCTGGAGGACTTTTGCCCTACTCATTACGGTCCAGGAATAGAGGAGGATTTCACCCCAGAAATCCCAGAGGAGGTGCCTATCCTAGAGGAGAACATGCCTGCCCATGCTTAGATTATTTTTTGCATTTATTGCTTTAGACTGAGACTGAGACTGAGATGTATTTATTTTATTTGTGACTTTGTGAGGTCGTTTAGACCCAGGTTTTGAGTTGAACTTCTTGTGGTTGGTTTTAAGAGAACTCTTTTAAATTCTCATCGTGCCATTATGTTTATAGTTGTGATTGAGTATATTATAGAACTGTGATTGAGTTATCATTGTCCTCCGTACGGAGTTGAGACTATTGACAGGATATACCATGTTGTGACCTAGACAGCGTTCTACCGTCGATGCTGCGGCGTAGGCTGGACGTACCCACGACTCATGCCCAATTTTCGGGTGCGGGTCGTGACACGTTTTTAGTGGTGGCCCATGCAGGTCCAGTCATAGTCTTAGACTGTTTTAGGAAATAGGAATTAGGCCAAGAATATACTCAATCACAATTAGGGAATTCTGATTCTTATGATACTATTCTTAATGATTAATTCCTTTAGAAATTTTTCTGTCCTTCCTTGATATCATATCTATTGCCTTAATTGAATCTTTCGATCTGTCTCCAGGATGCCGCCAAGAAGGTCCCAGAGACTCGGAGCAGCAGATTCAGAGAGGTCTGCCACCTCTCGCGCTGCCGGACAGACATCAGCAGCACCTCCTACATCTCCAGGACAGGTGGGAGTGTCTGCAGCATTCGGGGGTCCTCCACCACCAGTTCAGAGGGTCCCCACAGCTACGATGGCACCACCACCTCCACCACCACCAGCTCAGCACCCAGGAGGTGTGCCCGTCGATGGGGCACAGATGTTCGCTTTGATACAGGGCATGGTCGATGCCCAGAGGACGTCGGCAGAGGCCCAGAGAGTGCAGGCTGAGGCACATCAGGCCCAGACAGAGATGATGAGGGTGAACATGGAGAATGCTCACCAAGTGGCTCTCCAGGCTGTGGAGAGAGTCACTCAGCAGCAGCAACATCCTGGTCAGCAACAACAGAGGCCGGGCACCATTGTGGACTTCAAGAGGATGATGCCTCGGGAGTTCAAGGGGACAGAAGGGATACTCTACGCCGATGATTGGCTAGAGGACATCGAGAGGAACTTGCGTTTGGCGCAGATTCCAGAGGCGCTCCAGATCGAGGCCGCTGGCAGCCAGATGTTCGATATTGCCTTGACGTGGTTTCGCACGGAGCCGAGACTCTTGCGCGGGGGACTCACTTGGGAAGCTTTCAAGGAGCTCTTCAAAGAAAAGTTCTTTCCTGATGTCGCCCTGGGAGCTTTGGAGAGTCAGTTCCATGACTTAGCCCAGGGGAGCTCGTCAGTCGACGAGTATGCCGCGGAGTTTTCCCGCCTGAGCCGCTTTGCGCCGTCGATGATTAGAGATCCGGGGGACAGGGCCCGGAAATTCAGAAAGGGGCTGACAAGAGAGATCAAGTCTCGCACGTCGGGACGTCGCACAGCTACCTATGAGGGCATATTGATGGATGCCCAAGTAGCCGAGGATGACTTGGACCTCAGACCCAAGAGGGGACGCGATGTTTCCGGAGGGGCAAACAGTAGTGCGGGAACAGGCAAGCGTCCACACTTTCAGCAGCAGCAGAGGCACTTTCAGCAACAGCACCAGGCACCAGCTCGAGGGCAGGTTCAGCAACAGCAGCAGAGGCAGACTCAGCCCGCCATCCAGTGTGCGTACTGCGGGAAGATGGGACATACTAGAGATATCTGCAGGCATAGATTGGGCTCATGTTTGTCCTGCGGATCGACGACACATCAGCTGAGGGATTGCCCTACCATTCGGACTCGTCCAGGTCAGGGTGGAGCAGCCGCCCAGAGAGGACCAGGCAGGGTACCTACCGTACCAGGAGGCCAACAACAGAGGGGACCACTTCCACCGCAAAATCAGAAGTTCGCCCAGCATCAGCAGCAGAGAGGTGCACCCCAGGGGCGAGCATACGCCATGGCAGTCGAGGAGATCGAGCCAGCAGGAGACTTGATCACAGGTTCGGTTCTTCTCGATTGTATTCCTGCATTTACCTTATTCGACTCTGGCGCTTCCCATAGTTTTGTGTCTGTATCATATGCACTTCGACATCATTTAGACACAGAACCATTAGCTAGGACTTGCAAGATCATGACTGGCGGAGGTATTATCCTAGTCTGTGATCACTGCAAGGACAGGAGAGTATCAGTAGGAGGCCGAGACTTGAGCGTGAGCTTACTTGTCATGCCACTTCCGGGGTACGATATTGTACTCGAAATGGACTGGTTGAGCAGGCATCATGCTACTATAGATTGTTATAGAGGCAGAGTATTGTTCAGACCACCAGGAGAGCCGGAGTTTGAGGTCGTCAGAGCAGCAGCGGAACAGAGCAGGAGCACATTTTGCGGAGCCAGGGCGGAAGAGGAGGAGTTGCCACATCCTCTAATTGCGGAGTTCCTGGACGTATTTCCAGAAGAGTTGCCAGGCTTGCTGCCGGACAGGGATGTTGAATTCTCTATAGACTTGGTTCCAGGAGCGGAGCCCATTTCACAACATGTCTATAGAGTTAACAACAGCGAGCTGGCAGAACTGAAGAAGCAAGTCGAGGAGCTGCAGGACAAAGGCTTCATCAAATCCAGTTCATCACCATGGGGAGCTCCGGTATTGTTCGTACCGAAGAAGGACGGCACGGTGCGCATGTGCATTGATTATAGAGCTTTGAACAATATCACTATCAAGAACAAGTACCCGCTGCCGAGGATAGATGATCTTTTCGACCAGTTGAGCGGGGCGAGGGTGTTTTCAAAGATTGATTTGAGGTCAGGTTATCACCAGGTGAAGGTGAAGAAAGAAGACACGCCGAAGACAGCTTTTCGGACCAGATACGGCCAGTTTGAGTTCATGGTGATGCCATTTGGTTTAACCAATGCGCCGGTAGTATTCATGAACTTGATGAACAAGGTGTTCCACCAGTACCTTGATAAGTTCGTAGTGGTGTTCATCGACGATATTCTTGTGTACTCTAAGACACCGGAGGAGCACGAAGAGCACCTGAGATTGGTCTTAGAGACTCTCAGGAGGGAGAAGCTATACGAGAAACTCTCTAAGTGTGAATTCTTCCTTGACAAGGTCGAATTTCTTGGGCATGTGGTATCGGGTGACGGAATCTCGGTTAACCCACAGAAGATCGAGGCAGTAGAGTCGTGGGCTACCCCCAGTTCGGTAGCTGAGATCAGGAGTTTTCTCGGGCTAGCAGGATACTACAGGAGGTTTGTACAAGACTTCTCCAAGATTGCAGCGCCGATGACCAGACTGACTAGGAAGGACGTGGATTTTGTTTGGACAGAGGAGTGCCAGGCTGCATTTGATGAGCTGAAGAAGAGGTTGACGACAGCTCCAATTTTGACGTTGCCATCAGGGACAGGTGGTTTTACCATCTACAGTGATGCTTCAGGGAAGGGTCTGGGATGTGTTCTTCAACAGCACGGGAAGGTAATTGCCTATGCTTCCAGGCAGTTACGCCCTCATGAAAAGAACTACCCCACCCACGATTTGGAGTTAGCAGCAGTTATCTTCGCTCTAAAGCTGTGGAAACATTACCTGTACGGAGAGCGTGTGGAAATCTTCACAGACCACAAGAGCTTGAAGTACGTATTCACACAGAAGGAGCTGAACATGAGACAGAGGAGGTGGTTGGAGTTGATGAAGGACTTCGACATCTTATTGCAGTACCATCCAGGGAAGGCTAACGTAGTCGCCGATGCCTTGAGCAGGTATCCGATGGCTATGTACTTGACGACAGATAGACATTTATTGGCTGATTTGGAGAGCTTGGAGATTGAAGTGTTAGTTCCCGGTGCTGAGATTCAGATGTGGGGATTACAGATACAGTCCGAACTAATGGACAGGATCAGAGCTGCGCAATACGATGATGAGACTCTGAGGAGTATCAGAGCACAGGTTCAGATGGGATTGTCGGACGACTTCACTATCGCAGATGATGGTTCTCTACGGCACGGCACGAGGATATGTGTGCCTAGCGGGGAGCTGCGCGAGGAGGTTTTACAGGAGGCACACCGCTCTCAGTACTCGATGCATCCCGGTGCCAACAAGATGTATCGGGACTTGAGGGAGCACGTATGGTGGTATGGAATGAAGCGCGAGGTAGCACGCTTCGTATCTCGGTGTCTAGTGTGCCAGCAGGTAAAGGCAGACCGGCAGAGGCCAGGAGGTTTGCTTCAACCTTTACCGATTCCAGAATGGAAATGGGAGCACGTGACCATGGATTTCGTTTCAGGGCTTCCACGTTCTCCAGGAGGGAAGGACGCGATTTGGGTCATCGTGGACAGGTTGACCAAATCAGCTTATTTCTTACCTTTCAAGGTGGGCACGTCGACAGAGAGGCTCGCAGAGATGTACGTGCGACAGATTGTTAGGCTTCATGGAGTTCCTGTGAGCATCGTCTCAGATCGGGATAGTCGTTTCACTTCTCACTTCTGGAGGAGTCTGCAGGCTAGCTTGGGCACTCAGCTCAAGTTCAGTACCGCGTATCACCCCCAGACAGACGGGCAGTCTGAAAGGACTATTCAGACTCTCGAGGATATGATACGCACTTGCGTTTTAGATCTCGGAGGTTCTTGGGAGGATCATCTGCACCTGGTAGAGTTTGCTTACAATAACAGCTACCAGGCCAGCATCGAGATGTCACCATTTGAGGCCCTTTATGGACGGAGGTGTCGTACACCGCTATCGTGGGACGACGTTGGGGAGAGAGCCTTGCTAGGACCAGAAATGGTCGTGGATGCAGCAGAAAAGGTGAAACTCATCAGAGACAGACTGCGAGTGGCGCAGGACAGACAGCGGCATTGGGCCGACAGCCACCGTAGACCCCTTGAGTTTCAGGTATAGATTGTTGTTTTCTGGTTGTGTTTGTTTGTTTGTTTAGACTGCGTGTTGAGACTGTTTTTGTGTTAGGTTGGCGATCTAGTGTTCCTACGGATTTCTCCGACGCGTGGAATGATTCGTTTTGGTAGAAGCGGGAAGCTTAGCCCACGCTACATCGGACCCTTCGGTATTCTGACGAGGGTAGGTGCAGTGGCATATAGACTGGACTTGCCGCCTGCATTGGAGGGAGTGCATAATGTGTTTCACGTGTCGCAGCTGAGACGGTACGTGGCAGACCCTAGTCACGTACTTGATCACTCGGAGATTGAGGTTGGTCCGACGCTCAGCTACCCTGAGCAGCTCGTGGAGATCTTGGATCGCAGAGAGAAGGTATTGCGGAACCAAACCATCCCTTTGGTTCGGGTTGCATGGAGACATCACTCTCCAGGGGAGTCAACCTGGGAGAGAGAGGACGAAATGCGCGAGCAATACCCGTATCTCTTCTAGACTTGAGGTATATTCCTTTTCTGATTTCATTCTTGTTGTAGTTCAGTCCAATTTCGAGGACGAAATTTCTTTTAGGAGGGTAGACTTGTCACTACCACTTTTCCATATAAGGGCATTTGTGTAATTTAACTATTTTAAAATAATTATGTATTAAATTATTTGCTGAGTTTTATAACTATTATATATTGTTAATAATATTTAGTTTTAGGTCTAACCCTAGAAATCCATTAGGACAACCCTAATTTTAAACCCTAGTTAGAAAACCCTATTCTAGCAAAACCCTAGAATTTAAAATTAGGGTGAACCCTCAAAACCCTAGACTGACTTAACCTGAGTCTATTAGGTTCTACATGAGAGGGCCAAGGGGTTTAACCTAAAAAAAACTAGGCATAGAAACCCTAAACCTAGGTTTAATATAAAAAGAAGCCTCTCACAAAGCCATCATTCATGTAAACAGGAGAAACCCTAGCCTCCACTAGAGAAATCCATCTCCCCACTCCAAAAATTCGAAACCCTAACCCTAGGTTCCATTTTCTCCACCTCCAAAGCAAGAGAAGCAAAGAACGTGGGTCAGGGAGCCTTGGAGAAGAAGAGCCTCGTTGAAGAAACCTTCCCCTGCAGGTAAAACCCTAGTTCTACTCATTTAAATTCTGTGTACAGATGATAATGGCCATTAGGAACCCCCAAATCTGTGTGTAATTCGATTCTAGGGCTTTGGATTAGGTTTTGGTGACCCACATGGGGTTTTCCCCAATTATTAAGAACCTTAACCCTAGATTTTGGTATGTGGACTGATTTCATCTCCTCTGTGTAAGTTGAACCCGAATTTGTAGGGTTTTTGGATTAGGAATTCATGGGTTGTATGTATATTGGTTTCTTGCACTGCATGTGTTCGATGGAATGTTCATTTAGGGTTCATCCATCTAAGGTAGTGGATGTATGCATATCTTGGTTTATAGACTATATATATATATTACCATTGCCTGTGTTCTAGTTATTTGTTGGTTTTCATATGTTTAAAAGTGAGTTCTGTACAATCGGGTATGAGTAATTGGGGGAAAACTGTGTTGATTCACTGTACATAGTCGGGTTTTGGGGGATATACATGTGCCTGTACAGTCGGGTTTCCCTTGGGTATTCAATGGGCAGGAGGTAGTGTGTGAGTGTTCAATAACTGTGTATATGTATATGTGTGTTCAGTGTGCAGAAATTGTTGCTGTGTGAGGTGCTCAGTTTTAACTGGGTATTGAGTTGGTCAGTGAGTTGTGTGTGTGTGTGTATCCTAGTTAATTCCAGATTCCTAAACCTATGTATCTTGGTGTGTGAGACTGTGTGTGGAGTATCAGAACAGTGAGCAGAATTCATTATGTGCAGTAGGTATCAGTGAGATGGTAGGGAGGGGTTTGATTTCTGTGCTGTGTGCACATAGTGTGTGTGAGTGTCATGTGTATCAGTGTGCTGAGTGAATTGGGGGTAGTGAATAAAGTATCAGTTAACTGATACTGGGTATCAGTGAGCCAGTGAGTTAGGTTATGTTAGATGTCTGTGTGTGCAAGTGTCTATTGTGAATACTTAGTGTCAGTATGTGTCTAACTATGGGTAGATGTGTAGCTGTTGGACTATGCAATGCAGTTAAGTGTGTATTGTGTTATAAATTTCTGCAGTGTATTATTGTGGCTGTGCTAAGTTCACAGAGTGAGGTGCATTAGATTTCTGTGTCTGTGTAGCTGTGTCTACATGTATAGGTGTGCGTAGGGTGTTATGTACATGTGTATTGTGTAACTGTGTATCAGATTTAGGGGGGGGATGCCTGAGTTCTGTGCATTCAGTGTGTGTGTGTTTTAGTGACTGTGTGCATAGGAATATGTATCAGTATACATATTAAAGGGTGTAGGACAGAATGCCAGGCCTGTGTAACTGAGGAAGTTCTCAGGGGGGTCTAGGAAGTTAGGTATCAGTGATTGTGTGCAGTGAACAGGGGGTGTATCTAATGGGTATTAATGTGAGTAGAGGAAGGTATCAGGTATCTCAATGTGACTGTATGTGGGTGTGGGGTGGCAAATGAGTTTTAAATGTTAATGTGTGCTAGGCTAGTGTGTAGTGGGGATGTCAAGTTGGTGTTGAATATGGGTAAATGTCAAGGTATAAGATATGTTAAGGTATAAATTGGTTGGTGTCAGTTAAGGAATATGCTCAGTATATAAATGTAAGTTATTTACATACTGATAGCATATAGTATAAGAAATAGTAACTAGTTTCAGCAAGATACAATATACCACACTATATGAGTTATATATAATGATGATACCTAGTATCTAGATACTCATGAGATGGACCTAGAAACCTAGTCACAACCTAGTTTTAACTAGTATTAGTTTAAAATAGCTAGTATGAACCTAGAAGCAAGGTATTAACTAGTTTTGACCAAAAACCTAGATTTGACTTAGTTGGACCTAGTATTGACCAGAAAACCTTAGACATGACCTAGAAACCTCGTTTTTTAAATTGTTAAGCATGTTATTCTTTTAATTCATTAATTAACATTGAATTTCCATAAATAGGTCATTGTGATTCCAATTTGGACCTCGATCCTCACATTTTGCTCAGGACCACAGGCGAGTACATTCTCTGACAGTTTTCATGGTTGATTACTTCTATAAATTATAGTGTATTTCATACTTGATTCCGACACTATGGATACACGGGTTAGCACCCTAGATCCCCATCACGAGGAGTCGTGGTTGGAATCCATCGTGCTAGCTGGGGGATGGGGAACTATTAGTAGATTATGTGATCATATCCAAACATTTATATGCACCATAGCTCACCCCACTTCTCACGTCGGGTGCGGCCTGACCACTTATATGCTCCATAGCTGTTATATATGATTAGCCTGACCATTATATGCACCATAGCTAACCATGCGGTTAGCCTGACCTAAAAGAATCATAGCTAATCATATATAACCAGCCTGATCCAGTCCCAAGCCGATCACATAATAAACTGATATTTCAATCACTTAGCTAGATGTTTTATCTTTATTCAGATTACTGTTCTAGCAGTCACTATTTATTGCTCATTGCTAGATGCTTATTGTCTATCTCATTTCTTCAGTACTTCACATGTTCAGCTTTTATTTCCATCTTGTATCTCTTACACTGTTTATAGATTTTGTCAATTTAATGAAACTGCTGTTAGTGTTTGTGCTTCGCTCCAATCCTGACTGGATAACAACATTTTCAGAGGACCTGGAGGACTTTTGCCCTACTCATTACGGTCCAGGAATAGAGGAGGATTTCACCCCAGAAATCCCAGAGGAGGTGCCTATCCTAGAGGAGAACATGCCTGCCCATGCTTAGATTATTTTTTGTATTTATTGCTTTAGACTGAGACTGAGACTGAGATGTATTTATTTTATTTGTGACTTTGTGAGGTCATTTAGACCCAGGTTTTGAGTTGAACTTCTTGTGGTTGGTTTTAAGAGAACTCTTTTAAATTCTCATCGTGCCATTATGTTTATAGTTGTGATTGAGTATATTATAGAACTGTGATTGAGTTATCATTGTCCTCCGTACGGAGTTGAGACTATTGACAGGATATACCATGTTGTGACCTAGACAGCGTTCTACCGCCGATGCTGCGGCGTAGGCTGGACGTACCCATGACTCATGCCCAATTTCCGGGTGCGGGTCGTGACAGGGGGCGACGTGGGTGGGGCTAGCGGAGGGGGAGGCGGTCGTGGCGGCCGGAATTCGCGGCGGCGGCGGAGGGATTGAGCGAGTGGGGGCTGATCGTGGGGTGCGGGTGAGGGGCCGGGTCGGGTGCGCGGGTGCGGGTGTGGCCGACCCGCCCGACCCGCTAGGGTGCTGGGCTGGGCTGCTGGGCTCGGCCCACTGGGCCGGGCCGGGCCCAAAACAAAAAAAAATAATAAATAAAAACAATAATAATAATAATAAATAAAAATAATTAATTAATAAATAGTTTAATTAGTTTTTAGGCATTTAAAAATAGGTCTGAGGCCCAATAAAATCCAGAAAAATTACCCTAAGTCTGGTTTTCTATTTTACACCATAAAATCATATTTTTATTACATTTTAATATTAGTTATTAGCAATTAAAAATTATAAAATTACCACAGGACCTATGTAAATTCCTGAAAAATTGCAGAAAATTCCCAAAAATTGATTTTAAAAAAATCTAAAAATTTTAGGGTGATTACAATCTACCCCCTTAAGAGGATTGCGTCCTCGCAATCGAAGGATAAATTACAAAGGCATAAAATTTATAGAATTAAAGAATGCTTAGGTTTTACCTACATCTGTAAATAAGTGTGGATAACGCTGGCGCATAACATCTTCTCGTTCCCAGGTCGATTCGCCAGAAGAGTGCTGTTTCCAAGCTACCCGAACCAGTCTGATTGTCTGCCCTCGCAGTGTCTTCTCACTGGTGTCGAGTATACCCACTGGCTGCTCCTCGTATCTCAGGCTAGGTCCCACCGAAATCTCAGAATGATCAACTATATGGCTTGGGTCAGTCACGTATCGCCTCAGCTGTGAGACGTGGAATACATTATGCACTCCCTCTAAGGATGGAGGTAATACAAGATGATAAGCCACCTCACCAATGCGCTCCAAGATATCAAATGGCCCAATATACCTTGGGCTTAACTTGCCTCTGCTGCCAAATCTGATAGTACCTCTAGTGGGCGAGATCCTCAAAAATACATGCTCTCCTTCCTTGAACTTCAGGGGACGTCTGTGCGCATCGGCCCAATGCTTCTGTCTATCCTGGGCTGCACGGAGATGGTTCTGAATCTGCCTTACTTTCTCCACTGTCTCCGTTACCAACTCTGGACCCAGTAATTGACGTTCGCCAACGTCACTCCAGCATATCGGCGATCTGCACTTCCTACCGTACAATGCCTCAAAAGGTGCCATCTGAATGCTTGCCTGATAGCTGTTGTTGTAGAAGAACTCCACTAAGTGCAGATGATCTTCCCAAGATCCTCCGAAGTCCAGTATACATGATCGCAGCATATCTTCCAAGATCTGAATTGTGCGCTCTGACTGGCCATCTGTCTGAGGATGATAGGCAGTACTGAATTTGAGCCTGGTGCCGAGACTCTCTTACATGCTTCGCCAGAAGTGAGATGTAAATCTCGAGTCTCTATCTGATACAATACTAACCGGCACTCCATGTAATTTTATGATCTGTCGCATATACATGTCGGCTAGTACTTTCGTGGATTGTCCGACTTTGAATGGCAAGAAGTGAGCCGACTTAGTGAGCCGGTCCACAATAACCCATACCGCATCCTTTCCACTAGGGCTTCTTGGAAATCCAGTGACGAAGTCCATGGTAATATGCTCCCACTTCCATTCAGGTATGGGAAGTGACTGCAACATACCTGCAGTCCTTTGGTGTTCGGCCTTTACCTGCTGGCAGAATAAGCATTTTGCCACATATCGGGCAATCTCCCTTTTCATTCCATGCCACCAGTAATATTGTCTTAAGTCCCGGTACATCTTGGTTCCTCCTAGATGAACAGTGTATATGGAGCTATGTGCTTTAGTCATCAACTCCTGCCTCAATTCTCCATTTGGAACATATAGGCGATTTTCGTACCTTAATGTCCCATCCTCGTGGATGCGGAGTCCCGTTTGCATGCCTGCTTCGGTTCTCTCTTTCAGCCTTCGGAATCTGGCATTATTAGGCAAAGCTTCTTTGATTCTCTCCACCAGCGATGACTTAACTTCGAGGTTAGCCAGCAAACCATTTTGTCCAGGTAGAACAACCTCTATCTGAAGATCTTGCAAGTCTTGTAATAGCTGAGGCTGCTCAGTTAAGAAATAAGCCGAGGGTTTTCTGCTGAGGGCGTCGGCTACAACATTTGCTTTCCCCGGGTGGTACTGCAGATCTATGTCAAAGTCCACCATCAACTCAAGCCAACGCCTTTGCCTCATGTTGAGCTCTTTCTGAGTATAAACATACTTCAAGCTCTTATGATCAGTGAATATTTTAACCTTCTCTCCATACAGATAATGCCTCCAGATCTTCAATACAAAAATCACTGCAGCTAGCTCCAGGTCGTGCATTGGATAGTTCTTCTCGTGGACCTTCAACTGCCTCGATGCATAAGAGATAACCTTGCCATGTTGCATCAAGACACAACCTAGTCCACTACCGGACGCATCACTATAAACAACAAAACCTCCTGACCCTGAGGGAAGAGTCAAGACTGGTGCTGTTGTTAGACGCCTCTTCAATTCTTCAAAGGCATTCTGGCATTCTTCCGTCCATATGAACTCCTGATCCTTTCGTGTCAGCTTAGTCATCGGTTCTGCGATCCTTGAAAAAATTTTTACGAACCGCCGGTAATACCCAGTAAGTCCAAGAAAACTTCTCACTTCTGCAACAGAGGTAGAGGTAGGCCAGGTTTCTATAGCAGTGACCTTCTCTGGGTCCACAGACAGTCCTTCACCCGAGATAATATGTCCTAAGAATGGCACCTTGTCCATACAGAACTCACATTTGCTGAGCTTGGCATACAGCTTCTCCCTTCTCAAAGTTTCTAGCACAATTCTGAGGTGTTCCTCGTGCTCTTCGTGGTCCTTGGAGTAGACTAGGATATCATCAATGAATACCACCACGAACTTATCCAAGTCCTGATGGAAGACTCCGTTCATCAAACTCATAAATACAGCAGGTGCGTTGGTTAAACCAAACGGCATTACTAGGAACTCATAATGTCCATATTTAGTTCTGAAGGCCGTCTTTGGGATATCTTCCTTCTTCACCCTAATCTGGTGATAACCGGATCTAAGGTCAATCTTTGAGAATATCCTAACACCACTCAATTGGTCAAACAAGTCATCAATGCGTGGTAAGGGGTACCGGTTCTTAACAGTTACAGCATTAAGGGCTCTGTAATCAATGCACAACCGCACAGTTCCGTCCTTCTTGGGTACAAAAAGTATAGGTGCTCCCCAAGGTGAAATACTGGGCCGGATAAATCCTTTCTCCAGAAGATCGTCGACTTGCGCTTTCAACTCCACTAACTCCTTAGGTGCTAGCCGATATACCGATGAAGTGATAGGTTCGGCTCCTGGAGTTAGGTCTATTGTGAATTCTATCTCCCGATCAGGTGGTAAACCTGGAAGGTCGTCGGAAAATACATCCACAAATTCCGTTATGACTCTTGGATAACCTGAATCCTCTTCTACAGTTAATACCCTAAGAGTTGGCTGGACCCCTTGTTCTACAGCACCTCGAAGAAATTCAAACTCAAGAAGGCTAGGGGGTCTAAATATCACTTTTCCAAGCCGGCAATCCAGTGTCGCATGGTACTGACTTAACCAGTCCATACCAAGTACAACATCGTAATCAGGCATAGAAAAGATCAGGAATTGGACTCGCATCTCTCGGCCACAGACTACTACCGAACATGATCTACAGATATCACTAACCGGGATAATTCTATCTCCCGTTAGAATTCTCTTCATCTTCGAGAGAGGTGCGGTAGCTACTCTATGTGTGGCTACGAAGCTAGCAGCAATAAATGAATGCGAGGCTCCAGAATTAAATAATGCTACAGCAGGAATTGAAGCTACTAATATGGTACCTGTTATCACTTTGCCTGCAGTAGCTTCTTCTGTGACTGCTAGTGCATATGCCTGACCTCGTCCCTGAGCGGGACCCCTTTGCTGACGAGCCTGCTGGAACAAAGCTGCCTGAGGTGGTAGTGGTGGCCTGGCTCCTCCAGGCCCTGTCTGAGTTGCTCCCCCAGCTGGAAGAGCTGGCCTAGGTGCAGGTGGAGCTGGTTGATTCGGAACTCCCTCTCGACGTTCCGAGCAGTCCTTTGAGAAGTGTTGTCCGGATCCGCAAACCAGGCAGAGTCCCAGCTTGCATCTACATTCTCTTTCAATATGACCTACTTTGCCGCAGTAATGACAAGTAGGTAGGTTCTTTGATGCTGCTTTCGGAGGCAGGTTCTTCTGGGGCCGTTTAGCAGATTCCCTTGGTGATGACTTGGACGGTGCTAAGGAGAATGGACGTTTCAGGCATAATTCCCTACGAGTAACGTGCTCTATCCGACGTGCTGCAGCTAGGACGTTGGAGTAAGATGTGGGCACGACCGATCCGATTAACTTCTGAAGCTCAAACCTGAGTCCATCAAAGAACTTTTCCGCCTTCTCTTCTTCGGTAGGAATTAGAGAAGGGGCGAAGCGGCTCAGGCGAATGAATTCGGCGTTATATTCCTCCACTGACATGTTGCCCTGGATCAGGCGGTTAAATCTGTCTCGGAGTTCTGACCGAGCAACAACAGGGATGTACATATCCTGGAAGAGTCTGGAGAACTCCTTCCAGGTGACCTGATCATGTCCGAGCCTTCTTTCTTCGGACAGCCACCAATGGTGCGCGTTGTCCGTCAGTTGCATCCGGACGGCAGTCATCCATTTGTCCCTTGGAAGTTCAGCGGCCTCCAACTGGTGCTGAGTGTTCGTAAGCCATTCATGAACTTCAGTTGGTCCTTCCTTGCCCGAGAAGGTACGGGGTTTGAGTTGACGGAAATCTGTGATGGATCCCGTCGCTAGCCGCCTATTTGGTGGATTTGTATGTTCCAATGCTGCGACTAGGCTGTTCCTTAGGTTCTCGGCCTCATGACGTTGGGCCTCCTGTTGAATCTGTTATTGTGCCTGCATCATGGCGTAGAATATCTGAAACATTTGCTGTCCATCCATTTCCTGCCCTGGGGGAAAGACAGGCATCGTAGGAGGGAACTGGGGTGGAGGCGGGATGTCATCACGCTTGAACCTGGAACTTGGCTGGCCAGTTTGATTGTTCTGAGAGGATTGTCCTCTGGTATCTGGCGTCGTTCCAGCTTCACAGGTAACCACAGCTTCAGGCGGTGTACCCAAGGGATTCTCGTCACCACTTCTGGGATCCATTACTCTGCATAAAAAGAAAACAATGAGAACGCACAGAGGAATCAAATAAGGATGCAATTCAAGCAATTAAATTAAATTCGACATAGAGTCCAAAAACGATTCAATCAATGGATGAGATCCTATAACTTATCCTATCTTATTGCAGGCATGTTCGGTCCCTAAGTTAAAATCGAACAATTTAGTTGCGACCTGCATGGGCCACCACAAAAACCATATCATGCCCCAGTCCCAAAATATCGAGGGACTGGACACGTGGCAATGGCCAGCAGCACGCACTGATGGATAACCCAATTTAATGGAGCCATCAGGGCGTACTTAAGCTGTAACGAAGGTCTACTACAACAAAACACACTACTCTCATCCATAAAGATAAAGAAATAAACTGCATAATGAAATAGAAATAAGTAGCAACAACAAGTTAGTCGGGGAAACAATCCGACTTATGTCTGAATACACTGGCTCAATAGGCCAGGAACAAAAGAGATAAACATAAAGTAAATACTGAGTACGGTATCGGGTACTCAGGAGATGTCTTCGGCAATCACCTCGTCTGCAGGGTTCAGTTCTGCTCCAGTATCAAGTCCAGCAATAGCCTCAGCTCCTGTCCCATATATCTCGGGGTACTGCTCCTCGGCTAAACCTGGGGACATAATCCATTCCAGGTCCTCAGTGGACATAGCAAGGCACAAAATAAAATAAGCCAAATAAATGCAGTACAATTAAATTAAATGAAACAGCAGGGTAAACTATGTAACCATCTATGTGATATGCAAATGAGAGCAACACTAGTACTCAGGCTGAGACCGCTACAAGCTCTGTGTCGGGGAGCCGGTAGCAGCAATAATACGTAAAGGGTCTAGCTCTGCTGGAGAGTCTACAACCTCACAATAATAGTAGATATATAGATAGAACAGCCTGTAGCCTGTGTGTCTCTCCCCACCCAATGTAATCACGCAAACCATGACCATAACGTCTCATGTCCATGTCAGCGGGATTATAACTAATGCAACAAGTCAAACTGTCTATAACTAGAATATCTCTGTCAAGTCCTGTATCCTATACAGAATCACCTTGAATGTCTCAGGAAGATTCTGTCCATGTATAGTGTCAAGTGTCCTGGGTTGTAGGGTACTTGATATGTCAAGTACAAAAGTAAAGGGTATCGTAAATCCATTTCTAAATGACGAACCCAACATCGCGTACGGTGTTGGCACCCGACTAGGATCGGACACTAGGTACGTCACACATTTTCTAGGTTAAGCAGTTTAAACAAGTTTATATGAATTTACACAAGACATCCAGCAAAGTATTATTTCAAGAAATATGAAGATAAAGACTGCAGGTTTGGCAAGGTGCACTTGCCTGATGTTTGGATTCCACTAAGGTCCTATTCTCAGAAATTTCCAGAGATGTCTCCGAAAGCTGAAATAAACAGTACCATCATGCTCAAAAGGTGTCAAATAGCTAGGAACGCCTGTCCTTGGGTCCAATTTGGAGACAAGGGCAAAAACGGTAATTTTGGACCAAAACGGGGTCCACCGGTGGGCCCGCTTTGCACCGAAAAACGTGTCAGGGTCAACTGTCTCCAAATTCACCAAACTTAGTGTCAACAGGTCAGGAACACTGATACGAACCCAACGAAACTTCCAGAATTGAATTCCGATGAGCCGATCACAAAATCGCCCGTCGAGTAGGGCCTGTGGGGCCCACGACACGCAATTTCGTCAACGTTCTCAGAATTGAACCAAACTTGACCCACAGGACCAGCTTATCGCTACGAGTCCGATGGCGTAAGTTTCGTCTCGATCCGACGTGTGTGCACGAAGTTAGGGTAAATTACAGAAAAGTTAGATACGGGGCGATGTCCGCGGATACGTACTGATTCCGGTGTGCACGCACATCCGAATCAGCTTCTGTGAAATCTCACACGTCCGTATCGATGATGCGCACGTATCTGTGAAGACAGCATACGACCAAGTCATCCCGTTTGGCGGGGCGTACTCAGTTCCGGGGTGAAACAAGGTCTAGTTTTTTCTGTTTTTGGATCGCAGTGTGCGATCACCACAGGACGCGATGCCCCGAGCGGTTTGTCCGGGCACCGAGAGGGTCATACAGGCTTCGCGACGCAATTTAGAGAATTGAAATCGGAGATGCAGGGTTGAAGATACGAGTACCTGAACGAGGCCCTTCGAGACTAGGGTTTTCCGTGTCCGATACGTATTCTGGACACTGTGTCAGCCGTGTCCACTGTGTCCGCATGTCCAGCAGCGTGTCCGGCCTAGGGCTGAGGGCCGTTGAGGCTGCGGGACTGGCCGACGGTCGGCGAGGCACGCTGGGGGCTCGGGATGCAGGCGGCACCGGCAGAGGGTCGTCGGAGGCGGCTCGGGCAGCGGTTCGACTGGGAGGAAAGAGGAAGGAGAAGGGGGAGGCCGGTTGTGGGCTCGGGGTGGCTCACGGCGGGAGGAGGTCGGCGCAGGAGGCGGTGTCGATGAGCTCCGGGGGGTGGCCGGTAGGCGAGGTCGCCGGAGTAGGGTTCCGACGGGGGGATTGAGGGAGATGGGGAGGCGGAAGAGGAGAACAGGGGAAATTTATAAGGGGAGGCGCGGGGGAGAGGGGGCCGAGGTCGGGGGCCACGTGGGCGGGGCTAGCGGAGGGGGAGGCGGTCGTGGCGGCCATAATTTGCGACGGCGGCGGAGGGATTGAGCGAGTAGGGGCTGATCGTGGGGTGCGGGTGAGGGACCGGGTCGGGTGCGCGGGTGCGGGTGTGGCCGACCCGCCCGACCCGCTAGGGTGCTGGGCTGGGCTGCTGGGCTCGGCCCACTGGGCCGGGCCGGGCCCAAAACAAAAAAATAATAATAATAATAATAATAATAATAATAATAAATAAAAATAATTAATTAATAAATAAATAGTTTAATTAGTTTTTAGGCATTTAAAAATAGGTCTGAGGCCCAATAAAATCCAGAAAAATTACCCTATGTCCGATTTTCTATTTTACACCATAAAATCATATTTTCACTATATTTTAATATTAGTTATTAGCAATTAAAAATTATAGAATCACCACAGGACCTATGTAAATTCCTGAAAAATTGCAAAAAATTCCCAAAAATTGATTTTAAAAAAATCTGAAAATTTTAGGGTAATTACAACGACCTACACGTACCCAATTATGGATACGACACTAGCCCCAAACACATAAACACATGCCCAATTGATCTATAGGATCAATTGACACACATAACAAAATGTTAATTCGGAATTCCCCCAAAATTGACACAAAAAGCACCATAACTTTCTCCATGGGTCTCCTATGAACACAAAACCAAGTCCTGTGGGTAGTACATACATATTGGTTGATTTTCCATGATTAAATCTCAGATTTAGAAGCTATTTTAAGGGAAAAAACTAAATTATACCTATTAGAAGATGGATTCCCAATGAAACCTCCAATTGAGATAAAATTGCTTCCAAATTATAGATCCTTGCTCCTCTTTGTAGATCCTTGCTTCCTCCTTCTAGATCCTTACTTCTTAACTTTCTAATGGTGAATTGGGAAGGAATTGGAATGAATTTGTTAGGGAAATGGAATGGGAATTAAAGAAATTTGGTAGTGGAAAATTCTAGATCTAGATTTGGAATAAAAATGAGAGGAGAGAGAATTTTTCCCCCTCTTTTAATAGGCCGGCCCCTACCCCTTCCTCAAGCAATTATGACATGTCCAATATATCCCTTGGGGCCTCTCATGAAGAAATAATTAAGGAAGGAAGCTTCTAGTCTAATAATTTAATTAATTTAATCCATCTCCTTAACATTGGACTTTCTAAATTGACCAAGTCTAACTAATTAATTCATGTTGGTCCATGGGTCCAAACTAAACTTGTTGGGTCCACTAATACAAGTCCAAAATAATTAAATAATATCTAACAATAATTAAATAATACAACAAATAATTATTTACCATGCACAATATTTAATTAAATAGGAAAAGACTAAAATATCCTTTCCTAGAAAATATGGTAGTGACAAGTCTACCCTCCTTAAAATAATTTCGTCCTCAAAATTCAAAGATGAAAACTACCCCCAGAAATAACATATCAGAACTAAAGAATCACAACTAACTAATAAACAGAACATAACTAGAGAATAACATACCTCAAGGTACAAACAAATATGGATAACGCTCTCGCATTTCATCCACTCTCTCCCAGGTAGACTCCCCCGGAGAGTGATGCCTCCATGCGACGTGCACCAAAGGAATAGTCTGGTTCCTCAGTACCTTCTCTCTCCGATCCAGAATTTCAACTGGCTGCTCTGGATAGCTAAGAGTAGGGCCCACCTCTATCTCCGAGTGATCCAATACATGACTAGGATCTGCCACGTATCGTCTCAACTGCGATACATGAAACACGTTGTGCACTCCCTCTAATACAGGTGGCAAGTCTAGTCTATAAGCAACTGCACCGACCCTCTCTAGAATAGTGAAAGGTCCGATGAATCGCGGACTAAGCTTTTCGCCTCCACCGAAGCGAATCGTGTCTCGTGTCGAAGAAATCCTCAGAAACACCAAACTACCCACCTAGAACAAAACACCATCTTAAGAACTTAATCTATAACAAACAAGAATAAGCACAAACAAAATCTAAACTATACCTCGAACTCCAAAGGTCTCTGATGGCTATCGGTCCAATGCCGCTGCCTGTCCTGCGCCACTCGAAGTCTGTCTCTGATCAACTAAACCTTCTCTGCTGCATCCACAACCATCTCTGGCCCAAGCAAAACTCTCTCTCCAACATCGTCCTAAGACAAAGGAGTACGACACCTCCGACCATATAGAGCTTCAAAAGGTGACATCTCTATACTGGCCTGGTAACTGTTGTTGTAAGCAAACTCTACCAAATAGAGATGGTCCTTCCAAGAACCCCCAAAATCTAGTACACAAGTGCGCAACATATCCTCGAGAGTCTGGATAGTCCTCTCTGACTGCCCATCTGTCTGGGGATGATATGCAGTACTGAACTTGAGCTGAGTGCCCAAACTCTCCTGCAAACTCCTCCAGAAGTGAGAAGTGAAACGACTATCTCGATCTGAGACTATACTGATAGAAACTTTATGTATCCTAACGATCTGCCTCACATACATCTCTGCCAGCTTCTCCGTAGACAAATCCACCTTGAAAGGCAAGAAATAGGCCGACTTGGTCAACCTATCAACAATGACCCAAATTGCGTCTTTTCCTCCAGGAGATCGTGGAAGTCCGGACACAAAATCTATAGTAATGTGTTCCCACTTCCACTCTGGAATGGGTAATGGCTGAAGTAAACCTCCTGGCCTCTGCCTCTCGGCTTTCACCTGCTGGCACACTAAGCATCTGGATACAAACTGTGCCACTTCCCTCTTCATGCCATACCACCACACACTCTCTCGCATATCTTGATACATCTTGTTAGCACCTGGATGTATGGAATACTGAGAGCGATGCGCTTCCTGCAACACCTTCTCATGCAGCTCCCCACTAGGCACACACAATCTATCTCCATACCTCAAAGATCCATCCTCTGCAATAGTGAAATTATCCTCCAATCCTGCTCTCACCTGAGCTCTGATACTCCTCAGAGATACATCAACATACTGTGCTTCCTTGATCCTGTCCATCAAATCTAAGTGTATCTGCAATCCCCACATCTGTATAGCACCACCAGGAACAATTACCTCAATGTCCAAGCTCTCCAAGTCCTCCAACAAATATCGATCCTGCGTCAAGAACATAGCTACCGGATACCTGCTCAAAGCATCGGCAACTACATTGGCTTTCCCAGGATGATATTGCAAAGAGATATCAAAATCCTTCATCAGTTCCAACCACCGACGCTGCCTCATCTTCAACTCCTTCTGCGTGAAAACGTACTTCAAGCTTTTGTGGTCTGTGAAGATCTCCACACGCTCTCCGTACAAATAATGTGTCCACAACTTCAGGGCGAATATGACGGCTGCCAACTCCAAATCATGGGTAGGATAGTTCTTTTCATGAGGACGCAATTGCCTGGATGCATGGGCAATCACTTTCCCATGCTGCTGAAGAACACAACCCAAACCCTTCCCCGATGCATCACTATAAATAGTGAAACCTCCGGACCCTGATGGCAACGTCAAAATAGGAGCAGACGTCAACCTCTTCTTCAACTCCTCAAAAGCAACCTGGCAATCCTCCGTCCAAACAAACTCCACATCCTTCCTTGTGAGTCTGGTCATCGGCTCGGCAATCCTCGAAAAATCTTGCACAAACTTCCTGTAATAGCCTGCCAATCCCAAGAAACTCCTGATCTCTACTACCGAACTCGGAGTCTTCCAAGATTTCACTGCTGAAATCTTCTTCGGATCCACTGAAATACCATCACCAGTCATAACATGCCCCAAGAACTCCACCTTGTCAAAGAAAAACTCACACTTGGACAACTTCCCATACAACTTCTCTTTCCTCAGCACATCCAACACAATCCTCAAATGCTCCTCATGCTCCTCCGGTGTCCTCGAGTATATGAGTATGTCGTCGATGAACACCACCACGAACTTGTCAAGGTACTGGTGGAACACCTTGTTCATCAAGTTCATAAATACCGCCGGTGTATTAGTCAAACCAAACGGCATCACCATAAACTCATACTGACCATACCGAGTCCTAAAAGCAGTCTTCGGTATGTCCTCCGATTTCACCTTCACCTGATGGTAGCCTGATCTCAAATCTATCTTAGAAAATACCTTGGCACCACTCAACTGATCAAACAGATTATCAATCCGTGATAAAGGATACTTATTCTTGATAGTGAGATTATTCAAAGCTCTGTAATCAATGCACATATGCACCGATCCATCCTTCTTCAGCACAAACAATACCGGGACTCCCCATGGTGAAGAACTCGATCTGATAAACCCCTTATCCTACAATTCGTCCACCTGCTTCTTCAACTCGACCAGCTCGCTGTTGTTTACTCTATAGACATGCTGCAAAATTGGTTCTGCACCTGGCACCAAGTCTATAAAAAATTCAACATCTTGATCTGGCGACAATTCTGGTAATTTCTCAGGAAACACATCCAAGAACTCTACTATCAATGGATGCGGCAACTCCTTGTCTTCCACCATAGCTCCACAAATAATGCCTTCTCCCTGCTCTGCAGCTCCTCTAGCAAACTCGAACTCTGGCTCTCCTGGCGGACCAAACAAAACTCTTCCTCCTCTACAATCTATGCTAGCACGGTGCCTAGTCAACCAATCCATCCCGAGTACAATGTCGTAGCTCAAAAGTGGCATTACAAGTAGACACACACTCAACTCCCGGCCTCCCAGAGTAACTCTCTGGTCCTTACAAATATCATTAACCAGGATAATGCCTCCCCCGGTCATGATCTTGCAAGTCCTAAACAAAGACTCAGCTACCAAACCATGCTTTAGAGCAAAAGAAACAGATACAAAACTATGGTAAGCACCACTATCAAACAAAGCTAAAGCTGGAATGGAATCAAGAAGAATAGAACCTGCGACGACATCTCCGGTGGGTTCCTCCTCTTCGACGGTCATAGCAAACGTTCGTCCCTGCCGAGCACCTCCCTGCTATTGATGCTGGACAAAACGCTGCTGCTGTGTCGGAAGCGGTCCCCTCGGCTGTGCTGCAGGTGGTCTCGTCTGTGCCCTCGGAGCTAGAGCTGCTTCCTGAACTGCACGACGAGGATACTCCCTCGATTGATGCCCTTCAGTACCACAATACAAACAAACTCCTAGCCTCCTTTTGCAAACTTCCCAGATGTGGCCGGGCTTCTTGCAGTAGTTGCATGGAGCTTGCTGTAACTGTCTCTGCTGTTGAGGTGCCTGGTGAAAAGGTGCTCTAGCTGGAGTCTGGTTCTGCTGTGGCTGCTGGAAAGGTCTGGACTGGAAATGAGGATGTTTGGAAGATACTGCACTGCCGTTGGCCCCCAAAAAAGAATCACGGTCTCTCTTGGTCTTCAAACCCAAATCCCGCTCAACCTTGCATGCCTCCGCAAGTATCTCCGAGTATGTCTCATAAAAAGACGGAATAAGAATCTTTACTTCCCAATTTAGACCCTTACGAAAACGAATAGCTCGAACCTCCGGTTCTCTCACCAAATACTCTGCAAATCGGCTCAACCTGCTGAACTCCGTAGCGTATTCCTCCACAGACATGCTCCCCTGAATGAGACTCTCAAAATGTCTCCCCAAGTCAAGCCTGTCTATCCGGGCAAAAAACTTCTTCTTGAAAAGGTCATTGAATACCTCCCAAGATTGTCCTACGTCAACCAGAACTGGCTCATTCCTGAACCAAGTGCGAGCAACGTCGAACAGTTGAAGTCCTACCGCCTCAACCTTCAGATCTTCAGAAAGACGGGACACCCTCATAAGACGCTCAATGTCCTCGAGCCAATCATCAGCATAGATGATGCCCTCCGTCCCTTTGAAAATCCTAGGCTCCAGTTTCTTGAAGTCCTGAATGTTGCCTGGCCGAATCTGAGCAACCTGAGGAACAACCTGCTGTTGGACCGGAACTCCTCTCTCAACTACAGCATGAGCAAGCTAATGAGCACTCTCGATGCCCTGCCGTAGAACGTCGATCTGCCTCCGATGTGCCTCTGACTGAGCCCTCTGTGCCTCGAGCATCTCATGAAATAGTGTAAACATCTGTGACGCCTCTGCTGGCACAGGAGGTGGAGGTGGAAGCCCCTCAGATACAGCTGGCACAGTCCTCTGAGTAGGTAGTGGACCTCCGAAAGTAGCTGACACTCCAATCACCGGAGAAGTGACTGGTGCAGGCCCTCGGGATGTCGCAGACCTCTCAGAAACTGCTCGCCCCTGCTGCGATCTAGTCTTAGGTGGCATCCTGAGACAAAGCGAAAGAAAGAATCAATATGGCACAAGTAAGACATCAAGGAAAGGACAATTTAAGGGATCAAGTATCAATATCAAAGGAGAATAGTTGAATCAAAAGAATTTTCCTAGATGTGATTGAGTATCTTAGCCTATTTTCTATATCCTATCGCAGGCTCGCAATAGTAAAACTAAATTATTGCACTACCACGACATCACATACTTTGTGAAGCTAGACCTGCATGGGCCACCACCAAAAATGTGTCACGACCCGCACCCGGTGTAAGGGTACTAGTCGGAAACAACGCTCAGCCTACGCCGTAGAATCGGCGGTAGAACGCTATCTAGATAATCTATCTAACAATATAATGAACCACCAATAATGATAGTATACTCAATCACAGAACTAAGATAAAAATGAGCACGAATCAGATAAGAATAGAATAGTCATAATACGACTCATGAGTCTAAAATAATACATCAATGAGTCTGAAGAAATAACAAAATAAGCTGGAGACAAATCCAGTACAAAGAATACTACGAAGCTACAACTTCAGGGTCAACTGTCTCAGTTGGGATAAGTCCCTCTTGAGCCAGGGTCTCAGAATCTAAACCCACAATATCCTGGGGTCCATAATAGGTAGGGTACCACTCCTCAGTGTCATCTGGAAACATATATCCAGTCAGGAAAGGAGCAGAGTACATCTCTAACAGCAGTTCTCATTAATGATAAAAACTATGTAACAGTAAATAGCTGTGGATAAACAAGATGCACAATAGATATAAGAGATATATATATACAATAAGGAAATAAGGGATATTGATCACATATCTATACTAATACTCCCCACCCCCGACTGGTATAATAGATCCAACCACGGTATGTTATGGCACGAGATTCCCCAAAAAGAGAGCCACTCTTCTCGTAAATCGGTGTCTGTACATGTACAAGATAACCAATGAAACAATACTTGTACCATATACACCATATACCAAGGAATAACATCTCATGACGAGATCCGGATATACCAATCCGTGTAACCATAGTGTCAAGAGAACATGGATATCTACACTAGATACAGTGAACATAGAGGATATCATAAATGAGAAACTATCAGATAATGTACTTGCCTGAAGTCCAATGAACAGTCTCACAGATGTCTGACTCGGTGCCTCAAAGACCTAGATATGGAATACAACATCAATACAAGGTTTCGAAAAGAGAATAAGTTAAACTAGTCAACTTCTAGATCAATAAGTCAATTCTAAGTCAAAAGTCAACTATGGTCAACTCTAAGTCAACTATGGTCAACTATGGTCAAACCAAGGTCAACTATCTATTTCTAGGTTGCACAAGTCTAACACCAAAATCTTGGGTCAAAATACTAAAATCTAAGTCATAGAAACCACATCCTAAAATATTATGATACCGTATCTCCGGATACGTGAATCCAAGGTAAACATCACAATACATATATATCAAACAATAATGTATAATAATATAGAATATTAATTACAAACAATTAGGAACCATGGTTTTGAACCAACTTGGTATCCACACAAAGTCACAAACTCGATACCCAAACCCCGTATCTTGAGTATCCCACTTACCTTGGTTTCCACAAGGTGATGCTCAAGATACCTAGATATAGTATTTACCCTTATACATAATATAATATATAAACTAATATTATACAATTAAGAATATAATAATACTAGTATTATATCTTACAATAAATACATATATATATATAAATATAATATATAAAACTATATACTAAACTTCCTAACTATCACTAAAAACAGTGTGGTAAAACACTGATTTTTTAGTAAACAGACTTTCAGCGACAGTTCCAACTGTCACTGAAAACGTCGCCGCCAATTCTGTTGTGTAAATGCACTGCTGTCACCTATTGGTGACAG
>JAYESA010000008.1:27264028-27289028 GCA_036927795.1 Iris macrosiphon | reverse complement strand
TTGGCAGGTTTATATATTGATTGCGTGAGATTGATATTTAGATAGTTGACCTAGACAGCGTTCTACCGCCGATGCTGCGGCGTAGAATGGACGTACCCACGACTCATGCCCAATTTTCTGGGTGCGGGTCGTGACAAACGCGACGGTCGGCGAAGGGGAACGGTCGTCGGTTTAGGTTAGGTTACTGTGCGTTAGGTTTCGGGTCGGGTTAACGGGTACAGGTCGGGTTAAGATCCGACTCGACCCGCTAGGGTTGGTCCGGTTTAGGATTCGATTCGGGTCAGGGTTTGGTTCAATAAACCGGGTTTTAAATTAAACCGGTTTAAATTGGTTTATTTTGGGTTTAATAAATAACTTAGTTTTTAGGTCTTTAAAAATGGTTCTGGGGTCCAAAAATTTCAAAAAAATTACCCTATGTCTAATATTTTATTTTATACCCAAAAATATTATTTTTATAATATTTTAATATTTAATAAAATTGTTTAAATTTATTTAATTCCAAAATATCTTGATTTTAATTAGTAAAAAATTACAGAAAATTTCAGAAAAATTTTGAAATTTGATTTTTAAATTCTGAAAAATCTGAGGGTTTACAGATCTATGCATAGGGAGATACGTAAGCTAGAAGACGTGTACCTCACTGATTTCGTGACAGGACGGCACGGCGGGGCACGGCGGTGGCGGCGACGGTTGATGTGGCTGCTCGGGTGGTGGTCGTGGTGGGTCGGGGAGGTCTCCAGAGGAGTCGCCGGAGGTCGGGGTCGTCGCCGTCGGGATTGGCGGAGGGGGTTGTCGTGGTGCCGGAGGGGGTGACGGTGGAGGTGGATGATGGTTGTGATGGCGGTGGCGGTGGTGTGGGGTTTATATAGAAAGAGGGGAGGCGGTTGCGGGGAGGCGGTTACGGGGAGGCCTGAGCGGGGGTCGGGGGGGTCGTGGGGTCGTGGGCCGCGGAGCGGGGGCAGGGTCATGCGGCCGGCGGAGTTGGTCGCGGAGTCGGGGGATCGTGGGGGTGTCTGCGTGGGGGAAAAAGTTATCGGGTCTTATTGGGTCTGGTTGGGTAGGACTCGACCCATTAGGGTTGGGTTGGTTCATTTGGGTTCAATTTGGGTTGGGTTCGGTTTGGTTTGGTTCAAGTCTGGTTTAATCAAAAACAAAAATTTTAGCTATTTAAAAATAGTTTTTGAGCCCAATAAATTCCAGAAAAAATTACACAACATCCAATTATTAATTATACACTCAAAAATATAATTTTATAATATTTAATACTTAATTTAATACATAAAAATATTAATCCCTGAAGGACATTAATAATAATTAATTAAAAATTGCAAAAAAATCCTAAAAACTCTTATTTAAATTTTTTAAAAATCTGGGTGGTTACATTATCTGCCCATCAAGTATTACATTACTATTTACAGTTTCATAGTCTTCATCAATTAATTGGAACTGTTATTGGGTTGTACTTCACCCTAATCCTGACTGGATATATTTTTTAGATAATTACTTGGAGGTTTTGTGTCCGACGTATTACGGACCGCAGGAGGTAGCAGATGCAGCTCGACCATTTAGTTCAAGAGTGATTACCGGGAGGCCTAACCGGTATCACTAGTTATTCTAGTTATCCCTTCTTAGTATTATAGTATTGTATTTGTTTCCAGCATATTAGATATTTGAGATGTATTATTTTTACTCTTAGACTTATAGATTATTGATAGACTTATTTTGATTGTTATTAATGTTGAGAATTAGTAGTGTTATGACTTGTGACTTCTATGCTTTATCATATCATACCATTTATCCTCCTTATAGATTCTATTGTGATTGAGTATGGATTATCATTATTTATTTATCATATTGTCCTTTTGGAGTTGAGATATCATTGACATGTCATGATATATTATTGTGAGAGATAGATAGATGGTATTGTTGACCTAGACAGCGTTCTACCATCAATGCTATGGCGTAGGTTGGACGTACCCATGTACTCGTGCCCTCAAACCGGGCGCGAGTCGTGACAGAGGTTGTACTAGCAAGCACATTCAACTTCTAGAGGATATGTTCAAGTTAATTGGAGGTATCAAAAGTTGAAGTTTGATTAGAAATGGAAGCATTATGTCTCTAAACAGACGTGGTGACCTAGGATTGCGCATTTTTATCATACACGCGATGTGCATACTCAGGTTTAACCCACTTGTCTGAATAGTGTTCTTCGACTTGGCCGATTATGCCACAGTAGTTACACTTTCGTGGTGTACCACGACCATCCCATGAGCCCCACTACGATCACCTCAAATATTCTCAACTACCACTGCAATCACCATCTTGTCCTAGAAAGTGAAGATTGAGACGAGAGAAAGTATCTGCAACTGTAGATAACTAGTCTCTAGTAAAGATCTGAGCCTTATAAGGTTACCAAACATGAAAATTATTTTGTCGTTGAGTTTCTTTCAAATCAGTAATAATTGGATGATACTACAATATTTCCTCCTGCAAATCCTTCTTTGAAGCCAAATATTCATTCACAGGCTTACTATTTTGATTTGTCTTAAACAACTCGTAGCGTCCACATTCTACTTTTCTGAATATGACTTTTTCAGATATGTCTAAATCTGTTTGTAGTGTTCCAAATTTTGCTAGGCGGAACCAGTGCGGCGGAGGGCCTCCTAGCACCTAGGCCGCCTAGACGGCCGAACTTTTTTTTTTTTTTTGAAATTTGAAATCCATAATACAAATTAGAAATCCAAATATCTTCTAACTTTTAAATCTATAATAAAATTCATACAAAAATTTGAAATTTGAAATTTATAAAAATTTTAATTTTAGTTTTTTATAATCTAAATCGAATCTTAAAACCTAAACAACATATCCACAATACAAATAAGCAAAAGAATAAAATCAAAAATCAAAAAATTCAAGAAATTCAAAAAATAAAATTCAAAAATCGAATGATCGCACAGGGACGAATAGACCCGTCTAGACACCGAACAGGTCCGAATAGGACCCAACAGGCACCTAGCTAGGCCCAACATAGAATTTTTGGTACGGTGGGAGGCCACCTAGCGCTTAGGCGCCGCCAAGGTGGCCGCCAAAGCCGAAATTTAGAACTGTTTGTTTGGAGGATTCACACTACTGAACATTAGAGGTAATATATGGTTCCATCATATGCCACAACCATGACATAACAAATGTATCAGTTTTCATCCAATACTCATAATCAGCCGACGACTCAAGCGAGGTTTTTCCACCAAATTTTTTTTTTTTTGTCTTCGATACTATTTTGATATACTTAGACTAGACAAGGTAGTTCGTACCCCCTCCCCCCTCCCATTTCATCCCAATAATCGCTTTCCCCACTTCATCATTACTATACATAACAATTGAGGATTGCTTGGACCAGCACCACTACTAGTAACCTTGCTAAAAGAGTCGGGCCCCACCATACTTGCAAATGCAACAAAAATACGAAATCTCACAAAGTGCCACATCCAACATCGAAAAATCAACTGAGATCTATAGAAATTCTAGATCTCACAAGGAACAATGTCCGTCAATCACGAACAACGAGATCACAAAGCGATCATACAAAAAAAGAGCCCAAAATTTTTGGAGCTTCCGTCCCAAACCCCGATCAGGAGCTAGCGCCCCCAAACCCTCGTTGAAGTTGTGGAAAAGATGTACAATACTTTTTAAGTTGCTCTAATGCCGAGTGAAATTTAGAAAGAGAGGAGATGGGAGAAATAAGAGAAAATAGTGCAAGAAAATAAAAAGCGAAAATGCCGCCCGCGCGCAATGCCCACGCCTGATGCGTACGTGCGAAGTGCAAAGTGCGCTATCAAAACGCTACTTTGCGCAATTCGAGTCCGAGTAAGATTCGGGACTTGGCTCCTAAGAAAAATTCCAAAGAAATGAGTGACAAAAAAAAAAAAAAAATTCCATAAATGCTTGTACGGAGATTCAAACATTGTCCTCTAGGAATACACTCCCACCATCTCAACCAAATGGGGTTACCACTTTCCATGTGCACAAGTCAATAAAAGATTAAACTTATATTGAATTCCACACTCGGAATTGCCACATGAATATGGGAATATTCTCTGGAATACAAATCCAAAACCCTAAATCTTATATGTGATTCCATTCAAATGAATCAACTTTTGAGATTCCCCAATCTCCAAGTGACATATTGTACATTTCATTTTGGAACTAGCTCTAAATACACACTGGTTCTCCAGGCGTGGAACAATGAGATTAGGCAGTACTCGAAACGATTCAAGGATTTTGTATACAAAGCTTTCGCGGAGAACATTTAGAAAGCGTACTGCCAATTAAAAGTCCTGCATTCCAACCTGGGTTTAGTCAAAAACTTGGGGACATTACCGAAAAATTATTGGGTGTCTCCGCAAACATTACATGCGAACCATTGGATTACCATAGAGATGTGTGTCCGCACATATTCTTATACAATCTAACGGTTGGAGAGGGGAAGGAAGGGTACACTACATCCGGCCCATGCAATAATTTCTCGGCATTACCATTGAGGAGCCCCAACTTCTCGCCATGTGAAGGCTTGGTGCTGTAGCCGTTTCCGAAGCTGACGGTCTACTCGATATTTCTGCCTGGTAATTAAGTAAGGACCTCTACAGCACACTTTATATATTACAGAAATTTTCTAAAAAGATAATAAACTATAGTAAAATAATAAATAAGGTAATAAGTTTGTTAAGATTCGTATAAGATAACTTGTCGCCAAAAGCGTTGGCGACATACGTGCATGCACTCGTGTCGTCAACAACAATGACGACTTGAATGTTAGAAAAAATTAGAATTTTTTGACTTGGGTGAGTTGGACGGAAGAAATGTTTTAGTAACAAAGTTGGATTTTTAGTGACAAAATTAGGTTATTAGTGACAAAATTGGACTTTTAGCGACGAATTTTTAAAAAAAACCTTGCATTCATGTTGCCAGTGATGGCGACATGGACCTTTTGTGACGAATTTGTACTTCTAATGACAAAAATAGACCTTTAGTGACAAAATTGACTTTTAGTGGCGAATTTTTTTTTTTTTTTTTGCAACACACACATTCATGCTTCAAAGACCTTTTTTGAAAAGAAAAAATATTACGTTCACGTCACCATTGTTGTTGATGACATGGTGATCGCCAACAATTTTGACGACACATTATCTTTTTAGAATTTTAACAAACTTATTACTTTATTTATTCCTTTACTATAGCTTGTTTTCTTTTCAGAAATTTTATGTATATATTAACAGATATATACATTCCAAGTATTTGTTCCCACCAGAAAAAACTTTGCTCGAGCATTTCATTAGAGTTTATAGAGAAAAATTGTAAACGAGGAATGTACAAGAAAAGGGGGTTACTGTATATGGTTTTTGTGTCGCCCATGTGTCGTCCGACACGCACATAATTCCTTTTGTAATCAGTTTTGTTTTTCTTCTTCAGAAGCTCTATAGGAATTTCTTGGTTTACTGAATGTTAAGAGACTTTGTACAGGAGATTTATTCCTCTTCATTTGCTTCCCCCCAATGTAAAGGAGACTTTGTACATTAACGTTAAATTTAATGAACAATTTTAAGTAGTAAATATAGATAAGAGTATTTTAGGAATAAAAAAATTTACGGTGAAGTTTTTTTTTTTTTTTTTTTTTTATATAGCAGTGTAGAAATATAGATTAGGATATTTAAGGAACAAAAATTTTTACGGTAAAATTTTACTTTTTTTATTATATAATAGTCTAGATTAATGTTGTGCTCATGCAATTACAGGGGTGGTTGCTTGACATCGAATGTGATTTCAGCAGCACTAATTTCCTTCACCTTAATTAGGTGATGCCTATGTTTGTAGGATTTTTCTTTTTGATAAAAGTCCCCCGAATCTTTCCTATTTTTATGTAGGTCCCATGAATCTTGTTATTTGCATAAAAGTCTATGATATCGTTATCCATCGGAGAAAATGAAATATAAGGAGAAGAAGGAGAAACATTAGACGAATTTTGTTGTCTAAGGTGATTGGATATTACTACGTTTAGTGGTTAATATAACGAGGATTTGGATTCCCTTCCGAAAATTGAAATTCGATCATATCACGAAAGGAACATTTTAGACGTAATTTTGATCCCTTTCAAAGAAAAAGAATAAAAGAAAAAATTGGTTTTCTTCTTCTTTTTCAGACGACAAATCCTTTCGACTTTGTTTTTAACGGTTGAGATTTGATGACGCGTAACTCTCGCTATTACTAATTTTGGACTAGTTTAAGAAAACAACAAGACAGAGGGGCCTATGTTGAATATGATAGATACAAGGGACTTGCACAAAATGTAGCATGACATGCTTGTGGTACCTATAGATGTGGTATGGTGGAGAGCCACTTTGTGAGGGTGACAAGTCACTCCAACAAGAACAGGATGAAGAACATTTTGGCTTCTTTTTTGATGTTGTTGCACTAGTAGCATGCCAGCATGATGAAATTCTGCACTGTGATGGTGCAACAGCCTGACAGTCTTTTCTGTTGCTGCACTTGCAATTCTTGTAACAAACTGCAGTTTTGTTATTTAGATTGTCTGGAGAATTTACTTCCCAAAACTGTTGCTATTAGATTCTTCAAGTTTAATGATGAAATAAAGTGACTTAGTTTAGTCCCACTTCACATAAAAAGTGGAGGATGAACTATAAGATATTTGAGATTGGTTCTAAATTTATCGAGAGATTTATCTTGCAAGTCATATGGAGTAAATCTAAAATTATATCTGACGGGTCAATTTTTGTTCGGATCACACTGTGTTTCTAACAAAAAATAAATAAAATTATACGAATTGTTGTATAATTGTAGGGGCGGTCCTGATCCATGACAGGACTAGGGTTCAAAGAATAAAAGGACACCAACATAGAATGGGTTAGGTTTGTATGAAAATAGTAGAAAATAAAAAAGTGAGCTCCGGCCGCAAAGATTGTGTAGTCAAAAATTGATGTAGAAAAAATAATATAAAATCTAGAATATAGAAAGTTTGGCTCCAAATTGGGACTTAGAGCATCTCCAACCATGTTGTGAGTTTAGAAAAAATGGTTGCCACATAGGAATGCAAATGTAAACTAAATTATGAATTTGACATGGCAATGACATGTCAAAGACAATGTGAAGTTGGTTGTTTAGATCTAGACAATGAACTTCACAATGTTTTACTTCCACATCATCAATTATGAATAAAAATATTTATAAAAAAATGAAGAATTAGAAAAGTTGTCTTGGAAGTTGGGAAAAAGTAGTTTTTATTTTCTTTTCAATACTTTTGCATTGGAGAACACTTTTTTATTCCATTGTCTTGTGTGAATATAATCTTGCCACATAGGAAAGACATTGTCTTGTGACTCATGCCACATAGGAATCACAACACAAAACAAGACAATAGGGTTGGAGATACTCTTACTATTCTACAAAATGAGCTCCTACAATCTAGAATCTATAAATTGAAAGGCTCAACTCTTAGCACATATGGGTGAGATGGGACCGAAAATCTAGAAATTGGAATTAGGAATGGAACTTACTATTCTACAAAATAAGCTCCTACATTTTGAATCTCTAATCTAGAATGTGGAATGGGCCTTACCAGTGATGCTCTAAGAAGCCCTTCTGGGCCTCCGGAGGTTTTATCCATTGGGCCATCACACAAGCAACATCTTTAACAAGATCAGACTAGGGGCCCATTTGGTTCACCGTAATGTAATCGTAGTCGTAATAGAATTAGGTTTGTAATGTAATTGGATTTGTAATGTAATGGAATTACAATTACATTACTATGTTTGGTTGAAACATGTAATCAAACAATACAATGTAATGTCAATTGCATTCATATGTTTGGTCTACCATGTAACGTAATTGAGTTTTAAGGTAATAATGTTTTAAAAAAATACAACATAAAATTAAAAAGTAAACCAATAAAAAATGAAAAATAAAAAATAAAATACAAGAAAAATAAAAGATTTTTTTTATAAATAAATAAAAAAGTAGAAAATATTAGTTTTGTCCTTCTACTAAAAAAAGATCAATAACCAAAACGACAAAAAATATCAAACAAAACTCAAAAAAATGGAAAAAAAAAAAACGATAAAAAAGACCCCAAAAAAAATCAAATATCAAAACCAACAAAAAAAAAATTAACCATCAAAAATGAAAAAAAATGATCAAAAGCGATAAAAAAACGAAAAACGACAAAAAAAGAAAAGAAAAATAAAAGTAAAAACGAAACGACAAAAAATGAAAAAAAAAAGTCTAAATATGAAAAAAAACAAAATGATCAAAAACGAAAAAAAACAAAAATAATGAAAATCGACAAAACGACAAAAAACAGAACAATACGACAAAAAAAAATCGTAAAAAGACAAAATTAGAAAAAAGTTCAAACACGATAAAAAAATTTGACTAATAACGAACAATTGATTAAAAAAAAAGACAAAATGAAAAAAAATCGACTTAAAATGATCAAAAACGAAAAAATGACCAAAAAAATACGACAAAAAAGAACAAAAGAATCAAAAAAACAACAAAAACAAAAACAAAATTAGAAAAAAAAAGTTCAAAAATGACAAAAAATTAATAAAGGGAATCAAAATGATAAAAACACAATAAAAAATGACAAAAAACGAACAAAACTGGAAAAAAAAACCTGCAGAACCCATCAAAAATGACAAAAAAAATAAATAAAAAAACCAAAAACGCTAAAAACAACAACAAAAAACGATAAAAACAAAAGGACCAAAAATGACAAAAAAATGTTCAAAAAGGACAAAATGTGAGATGACAAAAAAATGTTAAAAATGAGCAAAACAGACCAAAATCGACAAAAAAGGTAAAAAAATCATCAAAAAGACCAAAAACGCTAAAAACGACAAAAAACTAGTAAAAAGACCAAAAAAGATAAAAAAAAAGGAAAAAAAAATTAAAAACGAGCAAAAACGATAAAAAAAAATGACAAAAAAGTTCAAGAACGACAAAAAAAATGTAAAAAAAAAAAAAAAAAAAAAATCAAAAACGACAAAAAATCAGCAAAACAAACCAAAATCGACAAAAAAAAATGCAAACCCGTCAAAAACGACAAAAAATGAACAAAATCGACAAAAAACGACAAAAAACGAACAAAACCGACTAAAAAGAAAAAATTACCACATATCAAACATCCCCTTAAGTTGTAATGTAATCGCGATTACATAGATTTTATGACGTAATTGACTATAGAAGAAACGGATGTAATGTAATCAAACTTGTAATCGCAATTACATTACATCTAATTTTTTATTGTCCAACCAAACATTCGAATTAGAATTATAACGTAATAGTCATTACGATTACGATTATATTATGGTGAACCAAACAGACCTGTCTAATGAAGCTTCTTATATAAACATTATAAAAAATATATGTGGCACCATCCACTGGACTTCCCATTCAACTTCATAGTCAAAATTTAGTGAGGAAACCTTAAATTTTGTTCTCCAACCACACACACTCTTTGTCTAACTTGTAGGATAGTAAAGTTGCAATGAGCCACGTTTGATTCGCACAAACTGGACCTTGAAAGGAAAAGACATTGTTTTTTTGTTTGGATGACAAAGCCAATGGACATAAAAGAAAATTAATTCCAAAGAAAAGAAAAATGATGAGAAAAATGATTCCTCCACTTATCATATGAATTTACTTTTTCACCTTCAATTATTTATTTTTTCTTTCAATTTTTGGACATTTCCAAACAACGGAAAAAAAAATTAGTGAAAATTACAATTTCTCAAAAGAAATGAAGAACAAAAAATTTATTTCCTTTTTCGCAGACCAAGTTAATCTAGAACTGGTAATCAAGAACTCTACCTTGGCCTAGGAAACATTTTAGAGTATATTAGATTTTTTCTATGAATTCTTTAGTATTCTTTTAGGAAATATTTGCTTACGATTGAGACTCGGAGTAGACGAATAAATGAATCATGGCAAAATAGTTGATTTTATAATATTATAGCATTTGGGAGTCATTTTTATAATAATAGTAATTTATGAGAGTTAATTAGATATTAATAAAATAAAAATAAAAATTAGGTATTAATACATATGGGAACGTATTAAACTTCTAGGCTGTTGGGTTAATTATAGTTAACCATGACCATGGATCCTCATGGAACTTGACCTATAGGGGTACAATGGGCCCTATTAGTAAATTTTTTTAAGGGCAAATAAGGAGTTTTTGAATTTAAAATTGTTTAATTTGATTTTTTTTAGAATTAAATAACTAAAAATTTCTAATTAAATAAAAAATAGTTTTTAATTAAAATTATTGCGGGTCGGATAGGCCCCACAGGCCAAATCCGAATCCATAACACCCAGATCCAGTCCCTAATTAATTTTTCATTTTAACTTGGGCATGCCCAAACCCTGCAATCCTTAAAGGATTTTTCTTTTCTTTTCTTTGAATATGGCCCCCACCATCAACCATGGCCCAACAACCATTTGGTTACGGTTTAGGCTAGACCTGTAATGTCTCTCTCTGCGCGACGCATTAAATGGATTGTTGGTCCGAAAGGCTTTATTGAACTTAGATTCATGTGGAGAAAGCATGCAGTGATCTTGGTGTTCGAGGCGATAATTTTTCTTCATGGTGGGTCATTTTGATCTTCTCTCATTTACCTTCATACACTTAATAAAATGATGTTACTAGCATTTTGTATGCCATGAGATAGTTAATGTTAAGTAAAAAGAACCAAATAGATAGAAGAGAGTAATCTCATTACTTTAAAGTTGATGCTATAGAACATGAAAATGTTAAACTATGGGTATAGACTTATGTAGTATTAGTTATGTTGATTTTAATATCATATGAAATATCATATTGCTGCTTTAATAGATGGATTATTGTAATGTGATTCAGAGATAAAAATGTGTATCGAAGGGGTTGGGACCATTGGGTTGCCAGGTAGTATCTCTGGAATGGAAAATATGATGCAAGCGATGGCTCGAGAAATATGGTAATAGAAAAGATATGTTGTATAGTTCTTTCAGTTTTATGTACCATACATATATTTATAGTTAAATTGTTGACGTATTTACATGGTCACCGACAACTTGTGCACAAAATTTGGGTTCCTGAATGATTGTTGGGGCACCAAATCATGTCGGTCTAGGAGGAACAAGATAATAAGTGTAATGCATAGATATTTCGAGACCTTCGGTGGAGCTAGCTACCCACATGCGAAAGAATCGTCATCTTAACATGGATAGTCTGACATGTATGTGTTCACTAGTGACCTTCATATAAATAAGTTGTATAGCTAATGATGTTTGGTTCATAGGAAAGAACACAGTAAGTTTTATTACAGGAAATGATGGTAAGTTGGTAAGATTCAATATGTTCATATATGTATGTATATTGATGAACTATTTACCATGCCACACGTATGCTTTCTATTTCTACTTATGAAATGTTAACTAATCCTTAGGCAAGATTAGAAATGCCACATAATAATTTGACCTACCCTTCACATGTCTACCATGTTGGTTTAGTTGAGTTGACTAGAGGCCACTCACCAGTACACAATAATGTACTGACCTTCCCCCAGTTCTGCAAGTGCAGAGAGTAGCTTGAGCAGTTCTAAGGTGTCAAAAAAATTATTGGCAATTTTTTTATGCAAAGATGTAATTTTCTATTATAAATGATATAATATATAGAACAATATTATTTGTATAGGTCTTGAGTTGTAAGCCTCGTGGCATATTTCATTATATTTGAGAGAGTGTGTTTATCATCGAGTTGTTCTTTGGCATCTAGTCGTAGTAATTTCGCTGCAAATTATCGATAACAAATTTTATTTTTGTATATCTTGTGCCTATTCAACTTTTTTGATTTTTTTCCCTGTAGTAATTTTGTTTTATGAGATGTTCTATCGACTGTGTTTGTGTTTTGCCTTCTACAAGTATAATTTAGACTTGTATGACATCACACCCAATGACGATTTTCAAGTTTTACGAAACCAAAGGGTGACATAATGGTATCAGAGTACAACTTTACATCATTGGACCCTTAATTGATTCTATTCGACTCTAAGTTGTTTCTGTGATCAAATGATCTTTTAACCCTCTTGATATTCTGTTGAATGTTCCATATAATAAATTTATATATGTTATGATCTCATGTAGGTATTTTGTTGATTATGAATGGTGTCTAAGAGCAGCAACAAATGATTTGAGTTATAAAAACATGATGTTTAGAAAGGATAATTTAGATGTTGATTGATCAATTGAATATCAATGGAGGTGTTGATTTGAGTAGCGAGTATTGAAGGAATATGCCTAACTTTAAAGAATAAAAATGAGTTAAGTTGTTCAAGTGAAATGATTACAGTTGAATTTCAAGTAATTGTTGAGTGTCAGTGAAGTGGATGTTGTGGTTGTGGCCATTGGAGCCATCGTGGTAAAGATAGTCTAGAAAGGACGTTGATTCAGTATACGAAGATGGATGTTTGTGTGATGGTGGCCTAGATTCCTGAGTGGTATATTGGATATGCCTAGGAGGTATGCTTGATTTGTTATATAGATATTGAAGAGTCCACCAGGATTGGATGGAGTAGTACGAGATCTCAATTTAGAGTTATGTCGTATTAATGTGATTTCAAATGTTTCCAGTTTGATTTGTTCGGATGATCAAAAATAATTTTGGCAGTTTAATATTAATGAATCAGAATTTGAATTTTTGGAATAAATGACTTGGATGAAAAAACAGTATTGATTATATAGTGAATTGTGGCTAGAATCTATTAGATTGAGTTTTAAGTTGAATACGAAGACTTAGTGGTGCAGCTGAAAATTTATTTAAGCATTTGAGAATGACCCTAAAGATGTAGAAATTTTGTTGCTGAAGGATCTATGAGTCTAAGCTAATTTGACCTCGAGTATGAAATAAGATGATCTAATATCTACTTTGGCAAATAGTATTGGTTGAAACAAATTAGAATTTAACGATTGAATGTTTTCCTAGATGTTCATATTTGATGAAGCAGGGAACGATAGACGTTAACTCGTAGATATTGTGGTTGAATAAATGATGATTGTATAGCATGATGAATTATTAAATTATATTGTCTTGATGGATTCTAACTTTATGAATCACAGGTGAATTGAATGACGGTTTTGAAGTTTCCTATGACGCGGTTAGGTAACCATGAGCATGGCATGAATGAATATTAGTTAAACTTGATTTGGTGAATGATGGAATTCCTTGTGATTGATCAATGTCGCTCAAAATACCAAATTATCCAAAAACAAAATTGATATGCCCAACGTAACGCTCGGAACTTTGTGCATGTTGCATTGCATGTCTTTTGGGTCCACTGTTCCCAACTCCCACCAATAAATGGAAGAAATAATACGTCCCCGTAGCTCGATCCGCCGATCTTCCGTCACCCAACCAGGACCTTATACCTCTCCTCGGTAATAACAAGAGTCACTCGAGTTCGGTGAAAATATCCAGTATAAAATGGAAGAAACATAAGGGTCTCACTCATCTTTTGATGAGGCCCACTGCATCCTTCCATGGCCTTGGACATACATGAGAATGGTCTCAATGCCAATCATGATCTCCATCAGACATGCCCATAATTTCTACTTCTGTTTGGGCCCAGAATGGAAATTGTGATTGCACTGAGTAGATACTGGTACATAAAGTCAATTGCTGCATCATTCAGCTTGGTGTTCACTGTGATACATATGGCTACTAATAATGGATTTTCCCAGAAAAGAAAAAACATGAATTCCATTTTCTTTTTCTCTAGTACCTGCTTTTGTAAACTTCTTTTGCAGGATATAGTTCCTAGCACTGTCAGCCTACATTCTCCATATGTAATGAAAAGCTGTAGAGATTCTCTGAAAAATGACCAAACCATGAGGGACACCAAACAGCACAAAGTAATTTTTTTTATTTTTTATCTTGGATTATATAGTTGTACGATCTCCTATAATATTAAAAATTTACGTTCATATCTCCATATTATCCAAAAGAGGGTTTGAATTTCATCCTAACGGTTGACTTGGACTGTCCGTCCAAAATAAAAACCTAAACGCAACTTTTAAATATTATACCCGCAAACGAAACGAAAATATGTGAGAGCTCTGTGACTTGAATACTTTCGTTTTTTCTTTTCTTTTCATAACCAATCAAAAATGAGACTTGTGACATTGTTATTTGCCTCTATACTGACCTCAACAGTTACACAACCCTCTAGAGCTCTTAAGTTACAAGCAGTCAACAATGGCACCGGGACGAGAAACATCTGATGATACGCGACGTCCATGAAGTCGTCCCCATCGAAACTGCCGCCAGAAGGATTGTGTAGCTGCTGAAATAAGGTTACTAGTAAACAACAGTGTCACAAATCTTATTCTCGATCAGTCGTGACAAGACTAAATAATCCAAGTCACACAACTCTCACATATTTCTGTTTTGCTTTAGAGTCTAAACTAAATAACCCAAATCCCACAACTCTTAACATATTTTCGTTTAGTTTTATAGTCACGTATAATATTCAAAATTTGCGTTTATGTCTCTATTTTGGACGGTCAGTCAAGTCGACCGTTAGCACAAAGCTCAAACCCCATTCTGCATAATATTGAGACCTAAAAATAAATTTTAAATATTATACACGACCATAAAACTAAATAACCCAAAATTAATGAGAAAATATACTGGACTAATGTTGTTTAGAGAAAACTAACCTCTCCTAATACTTTTACAAGACTTTACAAGACAAAGTTATCAATGTTTCGACAGAAACAAAACTATCAAAATTAAATCTCTCCATGGATGACAATGGAAAAGGACTTCCATTATATTGGCACCAAATGATAATCCACAACAAATAGAACTCTTAAAAATGTTGGATGATTCCTCCTTAATTGGAGAGTGGGTTTGATGTTCCCAAAGTTCATTCATCTTGGAGAAAGTCTAATGACTTTTGGAGTTCCCAAGCTTAATGACCTTGGATGAAACGAATCTTGGAGGAGAAGGTTCATTCCCTTATGGCTATATAAGGAGATGGTTTGGGAGATGTTTGGTTAATTCTCCCTTGTAATCTTGATACTAGAAGTGGTGGTGCTCTTGGTACACCTTACTTGCGGTGTTCTTTCGGACGGTGCTTCTACCTCTAGTGCTTCTTCACCAAAGTGTGACCATACTTTTGTATGAGAGTTTGGGAGCCTCTTGAATGTATCCAAAAAAGAGTTTATAATTTATAATCCCACTATTCTTAGTGGAAAAAGAAAGTAAAGAATTATAATTATCCGAGGATGTAGGCACATTACCGAACCTCGTTAATTCTTTTGTGTTCTGTTTTACTCACTTGTCAATCAATAGCTTTCAGAAGCTCAGTTGCAAGTTATTGTTACTCTCTTGTCAATCCATAGCTTTCGGAAGCTCGATTGCAAGATATTGCTTCCGCACTATGTGTGTGAAAGACATCTCCATCCCCAACAAAGTGGTATCAGAGCTACACAAGCTTGTTGATCGTGATGGCGAAATCGTCTTCTACCTCCTCAACCATAATCAAGCTCACATCTTCAAACTATTCCATATGGAGACCGCGGATGGAAGATATCCTCTATTGCAAGGATCTGTACAAAGTGTTACTCTGCAATAGACAGAAGCCAGAAGACAAATCTGACAAAGATTGGACCATTCTAAATCGTAAAGCTATTAGAGAGATTCGTCCATGGATCGACCAAAGCGTCTTTCACCATGTTTCCAAAGAAACCGATGTTCATCAAATGTTGATGAAATTGGCATCGATGTATGAGCGAGACTCCTCAAAACAAAGTGCCACTCATTCGACGTTTGGTGAACCTGAAATACAGAGATGGTCGAAGTGTTTCTGAACACTTGAGTGATTTCCAAGAGCTGGTAAATCAACTCTCAACCATGAAGCTGGTGCTGGAAGATGAGCTATTGGTACTCTTGCTACTCAGCTCGTTGCCGGATAGTTGGAACACACTTGTGATTTTCTTAAGAAACTCCGCTCCTCAAGGCGTCATTACATCAACCTTAGTGAAGGTCAGTTTATTGAATGAAGAAGCGAGGCGGAAAGAACAAGGCATATCAACCGAATCAGATGTTCTTGTTTCTGAGAATCGTGGAAGAACTCATCAAAGAAAATCCCACAACCGTAACCACTCCAAAAGCAGACCTAGAGATCATTCCAGAGGCACTTCCAAACCAAGAAAGGAGATAGAATGCTTTCATTGTGGCCTTAAGGGTCATATGAAAAGAGAATGCAGAAAATTAAAAAGAGAAACGAAATGAATCAAATGAGAAGAATGAAGCCAAAGACACCACCTCTACTGCTTCAAAAGACGATAAGATAATCATCATTTGTGATGATGGTCTTGTTAATCTAACCTCTCAAGATTCATGCTGGATTGTAGACTCTGGCGCATCATTTCATGTTAGTTCCAGAAAGGAATTCTTCACATCATACACAAGTAGAGACTTCGAAAACGTGAGGATAGAAAATGAAAAAGTTTCCAAGATAGTAAAAAAAGGAGAAATAGCTCTTGAGACCAACCTTGGCTGCCCCTTGATTCTCAAGAATGTGAGACGTTCCAGACATGTGTCTCAACTTGATATCCACTGGCGTGCTGGATGATGAAGGCTACACCAATGTGTTTGGTGGAGGCAAATAAAAGCTCAGCAAAGGCTCCCTAGTGCTAGCTAGAGGAAAGAAGGAGAACACACTCTATATGACATATGCTAAGATCAACAATCAGCATGTTAATGCAGCAATCGACCAATCAGGATCAACGATTGGGTTATGGCACAAACAACTGGGTCATATGAGTGAGAAGGGACTGCAAATTCTAGCCAAAAGGGAGGTATTAACCGGACTGAAATCGAAAGGTACACCTCTTGAACCATGCACTGATTGTTTGGCTAAAAAAACAACAGTTTCATTTCATTATAAGGCTGCAACTAGAAAATCCAACGTACTGGATGTTGTTTACTCTGATGTTTGTGGGCCTATGACTACTAACACTCTTGGTAGTGCAAGATACTTTATCACCTTCATTGATAATCACTCCAGGAGGGTGTGGGCATATGCAATCAAATCCAAAGATCAAGTCTTTGAAGTGTTCAAGCATTTTCATGCCAGCGTTGAACGTGAGACTGATACGACTCTGAAGTGCATCCGTACTGACAATGGTAGAGAATACATGGAAGACTTCAGAATCTATTGCAAGAATAATGGAATCAGACATAAAAGATCGGTTCCAAAGACCCCTCAGCACAACGGATTGACGGAAAGGATGAACAGAACGATCATTGAGCGGATCAGAACCATGTTATCTCACTCCAAGCTGCCAAAGGGTTTATGGGGTGAAGAATTGATGACAGCAGTTCACTTAATCAACTTGTCTCCATCAGCTCCACTCAATGGTGATGTACCAAACAAGTTCTGGACAGAAATAAATGTGTCCTACAGTTACTTGAAGGTGTTTGTGTGTAGAGCGTTCGTGCACATCTCCAAAGACGAAAGGTCCAAGCTTGATGACAAATCAAAAGAATTCGAATTTTCACTCAAGGTAAAAGCATATTGACATAAGATATCATTGGATTCGTAACACGGTGGAATCCAAACAACTTCAGATCGAGAAGATCCATATCAATGACAACGGCTCAGACATGATGACTAAGTCTTTACCGAAAGACAAACATATCTTTTATAGAAGTGCAGCTGGTATGACGAAACCTTCCACTTAAGTCAGAAAAGGAAAAATTGTTGAATGGTCCCTCCTTAATTGGAGGGAGGGTTTAATGTTCCCAAGGTTCATTCACCTTAGAGAAAGTCTAATGACTTTTGGAGTTCCCAAACTTAATGAACCTTTGATGAAACAAATCTTGGAGGAGAAGGTTCATTCCTTTATGGCTATATAAAGAGATGGTTTGAGAGATGTTTGGTTAATCCTCCCTTGTAATCTTGGTGCAAGAAGTGGTGGTACTCTTGGTACTCCTTGCTTGCGGTGTTCTTCCGGACGGTGCTTCTGCCTCTAGTGCTTCTTCACCAAAGTGTGTCCATACTTTTGTATGAGAGTTTGTGAGCCTCTTGAGTGTGTCCAAGAGAGAGTTTGTAATTTGTAATCCCACTCTTCTTAATGGAGAAAGAAAGTAAAAAATTATAATTGTCCGAGGACGTAGACACATTACCGAATTTCGTTAATTCTTTTGTGTTCTGTTTTACTCACTTGTCAATCCATAGCTTTCAGAAACTCAATTGCAAGTTATTGCTACTCTCTTGTCAATCCATAGATTTCAGAAACTCGATTGCAAGATATTACTTGTGCACTTTATGTGTGAAAGACAACTCCATCCCCAACAAAGACCTCCTTATATAAATCATGATTCGACGTTACGATATAGCAAATGCACAAGTAAGATTGTTATAAACACCAACAATATATTAAACTATCGACCAACCTCTAGGTCAGCTTGTACTAACTGGAATTGCAGTACAGGGAGACTAATCCAAAAGCAAAATTTTTTTATCAGAAAGGTGCAATGCTAATATTAAAAAAATTACAATAAACACATTTATAATTTTTATATATTAATATCAAATATCATTAACTATTACTAGACTAATACGGATAAAATTACTATTAAATACCAAACCAAGTAAAGGATTAATACAAACAAAAATATTATGATTCTCCTATCAGTTTTGGTTGACTCATTCATTGGGTTGGCTCCAAGTTAGGATTTAGTTGTCACTATAATCAATAATAATAAAAGTCCTAATGGGCCTATTTTCATTTGAATCCGATTTTGTTACACATCTCAAAGTCATATAGACCAGTTTAAGATTCATGTCGGACCACATGAAAAAATTTGTGTTACATTCACATCTGGAGTACCAACTAAGTTAAAATTGAATTGGCTCAAATAAGATCTAGACAATAGCATCCGCTTCAATTGCTTTCTTTTGCAGACATTTTCATGTGACTTGAAAATAAAAATATATATAAATGATGAGGACGGATCCTTTTTTTTTTTGCATTTAGATCCAATATTAATTTAAGTGTTGACCAGGTTGAATAAGTTCCATACAAGCATGATAGACCTAACTGTGCGACTCGAAATAAAAAATTGCAATTACTTGATATAAGATAACTAGACAATATTGACCAATGGGATATCAGAATTTTACTTGGGTACAAAAGTTGGATGATGGAGAATAAAGGAAACTCAAAACAAAAACATGTACATATTTCAAAGGAATACAACTGTTATGCTAATTTTTTCTAGCCTCCTTGTAAAATTTTGCAAGAACCATGATATCAGCGCAACGGACCCTTTCTTTTGCATTTAGATCCAATATTAATTTAAGTGTTGGCCAGGTTGAGGGAATAAGTTCCATACAAGCACGATAGACCTAATTGTTCGGCTCGAAATAAAAAATTGTAATTACTTGATATAAGGTTTTTTACTTTGGTACAAAAGTTGGATGATGGAGAATAAAAGAAACTCAAAACAAAAACGTGTACATATTTCTAAGAAATACAACTGTTATGTTAAATTTTTCTAGCCTTCATGTTCAATTTTGCAAGAACCATGATATCAACGCTTTCTAGTTCACGCTTTCTAGTTCTTCAGTAATCAACATGTCTGACAGTAATCAACATGTCTGATGATGACTTTGTCTCATACTTTGATGTTTGGAAAGGCCTACAATCCACCTAATTATTCTTTTTATTATCAAATCAGGTACTACTTAATTTATACGTTCAAATAGATAAACAAACAATCTATATAAATATATAAGTAAATTCAAAATCCGACAATCGGTATAAATATATAAATAAATTCAAAATTCAACAATATATATATATATATATATATATATATATATATATATATATATATATATATAATCAAATCCAATAGGACACAATCGCACCCCCTTTAGACCATGTAGCTACGTCATTGCTCGTACCCTCCTCATCCTTGGGACCACGTACCCTCCTCATCCTTGGGACCACGTAGCTACGTCATTGCCCGTACCCTCATAGAACTAACGATAACCTTCTCGGTAGATAATAGGATAATTGGCAAGAAACCATGCTATAACGTGTACAAGACATATTTCTCTGAAAGTAGGCTTGTAATTGATGTTAATTAAAAACCACGTTAGCCCCACATGCGTATGATTTGATCAAACGAGATTCAATGAAATGAGATTCAATGAAACTGGAATTCTGTGACCAGGGGGACTGAAGCTGGCATTCTTGATGCCCACTTCCTTGTACATAAATGAGGAATTTGGATTCATAAGTTAATTTTATGTTGGTGATCACATAATAGAGTAATAGATGAAAAATGTCATATATATAAGCATTTCATAGACATTAACCATCCAAGAAAATTGCAAAATTATATAAAAGTTTCAGCAAAAACTAACGCTCTTAGGGAACCTGAAAACATCTCATCATAATACAACTCCATACAAATAACGAATATATTTATAATAGAGTAATATCACGAATAAGAAATAATTTGAGACCTACTATTCAAGATTTAATTGAATATCATGTTTTGGTGATATCTCAGAGAAAATAATGGTCTTCTCAATTAAGCAAAGAGATTGAGAAATTACCTGATTGATAAAAAACCCTATACATGATTTGTGATTTTTGAACTTTGGTAACTTGTATTTCTTCTCAACTAAACAAGTTCTCTGGGAGCATACAAGTTCAAAATGACAATACTAATGCATAATAAAACAATTCTCAACGCAATCTGTTAAGAACTTCATCACCATCATCCATGCCTTTTCTAGTTATCAGTCAACATAAGAAACTATCGATACACAAATTTTTCACATAGGTAGTTTCCAACTCATGTAGTTAAGTATCAAACTGGAAATGCATGAACAAATGTTCAAAGAGTAAAGAAATAAAATAATATGAAAGTTTTCCAAAATTAAAGCAGGCTCTCTCTTTTCTATACCTATTCTGAAGACGAGTTAACTAAACAAGCAATAATTCATAAACTGACATAGAGGTTGCTAAACTGGTCACGTAGGTAAGTATTGCAATGGAAATGCCAGAGCAAATGTTCAATGAGTCTAACGAAATGAAACAATAGGCAAATTTGCCAAAATTAAAGCAGACTTTCTGTTTTCTAGACTTATTCCGAAGACCAGATAATTAAACAAGCAATAATTCATAAACTGACATGGAGGTTTGCTCAACTGGTCTGTGGAGCAATATATAAGAGCATAGTTCAAAGAGAGAGAACCTGCAAGTCCCTACCAATCCCAAATATTGTGCTACAGTTATAAACTTATAGTTCAATAACCATATGAAACTACATAGTTTCAATAAACCAGCAAACTTTTGATTGGACACAGATGCGTACTAATATATGTATAAGAGCTCATCATAAAAACTCGACTCTTATCAAGTGAGAAAGGGCAAGGGGTTTTGTCTTTTTGCCAAAACAAATACAGGAACACACTAAACAAATATACATGCATACATGTCAATGGAAATGGTGCTTCAAGATTAAATTATCTAAGGAATAGAGCAAGCCTTCAAGCTATTAAATTTAAAAGGCCAATCTCCAAAGGATTTTCTGAGATTACAACAAAAACAGTAACCATGCCATATAGAAGTAGTGTAATGAAAGGAAAGATAAAAAAAAAATGTTCAGTTCACAAGCAGGGACAAAACAAAGCATGGCCTGGGAGGATGCTAGTGGCTTCTACTTAGCCTAAGCCTTTACTTTGACCTACACAGCCAAATAAATCTACTATCTACCATGATTAAAGCCACCATTTTTTTAATAGCATTCTTGGGGGCTTATTATAAATTGTATCATTAGGTTGCATTTGATTTCAACTTTAAAACAACGTAGCCTTTATCCCAAACTTTAGAGGTAGGTCGTATTAGTTTGAAGTTATCTCGTCCCAAATAGCAAATCCTTAAAGATTCTTGTCCACATGAATACACAATCACCAAGAGCATTTCCTTTATTTTTAATATATATATATATATATATATATATATATATATATATATATGGGTAAACGGGATATATGAGCCATAGGCTCATATTCCTACATGAGTCATGCACAAGTGGACCAATAGAAATGAATTCTTAGATCCCATGTGCACCCATGTGCACTAGTACACTCAATTCCTATTGGTCCACATGTGCATTGGCTCATGTAGGAATATGAGTCTATGGCTCATATCCCTTTATATATATATATATATATATATATATATATAAAGGGATATGAACCATAGACTCATATTCCTACATAAGCCAATGCACATGTGGACCAATAGGAATGGTAATTGTTTGCCCGTCTTGAAGTTTAGAAGCCAGAAACAAAAGCAGGAACGGGGGCGCGACTACTTAGAAGAGTTTAAAATTGGGAACATGATAGGAGCATGCGCTTATAAAAAATTTTATGTTTATTAATTATTATTTATCAAAATTTAGAGATATCTTACTATTTATTAGAATTTATAAAGTTCGGTTCAAAGTTACGGATTTACGGAGAGATCATTTGCAGTGATTTTTATAATCTCAAGGTAAATAGTTTTTTTTTTCTTGTTACTTTGATAAACGTGTATTAAAAATTCTCCAACTTTCTTCCCAAAAATTGTCCTCTTTGAAAGTTATAGTCTTGTTATAAGAAAGTGCTTATGTCGCTAGAAAAACGTGATCCCGTCGCGGAGAAAATGAGCTCCCAAGTAAGAACCACTGAATCAAGGTTCTTACTGAGATTCGTTGACTTCCTAAGAGTTTCTGGCTTCTAAGGCTTGAAAATCAAAGTTCTTACTGAGATTCGTTGATTTTCTAGGAGTTTCTGGCTTCTAAGGCTTAAAGCTCGGGCTTACAACTCGGCTCGTACGCCCTTAACTCTCTCAACTCGGCCCCGAAGGACTTACAACTCTCTCTCTCTCTCTCTCTCTCTCTCTCTCTCTATATATATATATATATATATATATATATATATATATATCAATTTTATTTCAAGATGCAACTCCTTAGAAATGCTAAACCAAATCATGATCATCATCAAACAAGTATATATATATATATATATATATATATATATATATATATATATATATAGCCAAAGAGACCTGACCCAAGTGGTCAGGACTTGGAAGCATAAACACACAGGTCTTTTGGGTGGAGGTTCGAATCCACCAAGAATCGTTTTATTCGCGCACGCTGCGCGCGGGGGGGGGGGGGGGGGGGGGGGGGTGATTATTGTGCAATATATGGCTACAGGAGATCCGATCAAGTTTGGAGGGGTGATGACTAGGCCTAGCATGACGAGGAGTGATGGGAACGTACACTGCCGGACAATGTTGGCGTCGAGATAAGACGTTGAGTGTGGTGGTGAGTTAATGAGGTTGCGTGTGAGTTGTATAAATGGTCTCGAGTACTTCGAGCATTTGACATTACTAATTTTTAAAATAAATAAATAAATATACATACGTACGTGTGTGCGCGCTTGCATGCAAAGAATAAACTCCCTTCATATGTCAATCGATATTATGATGACATGATAACTTTCCTAAACTAGTATAATGAGCGAGAAAACTAGGATCATGAGCGAGAAATCTCTTTCCCATCCAATACTTCCCTCAGCCTACACATACCACATAATACACAACTCTAAATACCTAATCCAAAAGCTAAGCAACAGTAATATTTGCACTAATATTTTCACTGTTGTTACTATCATCACTATTTTGCATAGAAAGTTATGCTCTATTACTTTGAATTGATGAGAGGAACAAATTGGAAACAACCATATACTCTCATCTTGAGGTCGCTATTGATAAATCCACCAATTAGTTGCCTTGCAATGTGCATAATTTATGTACTGACACACATGGACCTTAAAATTAGCATACTTTCATAAAATGTTACGTAATCATATCACTTGGTCCATCTTGTTTTCTTGCTCAAAATGTTTTCTTACTATAAATAATTTCAATCATGTCAAACCACAAGTAAAATGTTACGTAATTAGCATACTTTCATAAAATAATTTATGTACTGACACACATGGACCTTAAAATTAGCATACTTTCATAAAATGTTACGTAATCATATCACTTGGTCCATCTTGTTTTCTTGCTCAAAATGTTTTCTTACTATAAATAATTTCAATCATGTCAAACCACAAGTAGGCCCCAACTAAATCTGTTTCCGTCTTCAAGTTGTAAATGCCATATAGCAAAAGATAGCCATACTTTACTATCTACTACACTCCTTTCCAATAAAACTTTGCTGGTTTTTGCAAAATACTTCTTCAGCAAAACCTAAAATAAGTTACAATCCAGAATATAATATATAAAACCTCAAATATAACAACACTAACTTATGTTTCTTGGGATAGTTCATAGTACATAATAATACTACAATAACTAGTCTAACTACTAGCTATTGCAAATAAGCCACAAGCATCCCTCTCCTGAGCTGTAACAACAATGTGGTTCCTTGTTATGAATTGTAGAAAACCAATGCTTTGGGGAAGTATAGAACCATACTTAAGACATACCAAACTACAATATGCCATATTCGGCAATTGGGATTATAATCTGTATCAGCATTTTGCTGCAAGTGAAGCACTAATCTATCAATCACTTTAAACTTAACAAGTAGCTAAACATTCCAAGCAATATCAATTTCCTTCCTTAACATTCCAAGCAATACCAATATCATTCCAGCTTCTGATATTAAATATCAATTTTCTATTTTCTCCTTTCTTTTTTTGATTTCATGTACATATTTCCAAGAAATATTGGCCATTCATTTAAGTACACTTACATTGTTTTCAGTGTCCTCATAATACTGTGCTGCATCACTTTCAGTGCACTGTGATACACGTCACGCTATTACTATTCTGAGATGTTTAAGTTGCAGTCATTCTGG
>JAYESA010000008.1:27178714-27263928 GCA_036927795.1 Iris macrosiphon | reverse complement strand
GTTAACAAAAGCCATAGTTTAAATAGTGAACATCCCAAAGTGCTTAGCCATCAAGGAACATGAAGTTTAAAGCATTGAAGTGAAAGTGTAAAGCTTCATGAATCATTTTCACAATGGAGCTTTAGAAGGAAAAAAACAAAGAAAAATAAATGAAAATAAAGGGTTCTAGTGCAAGCAGCGCAAAAATAAATGCACTCGTCGAGTACACCTTACCAAACATGTTTACAATATTAGCCAAACAATAGATATATTTTAAGATCTTTCAAGAGTTATAATTGAGTACACTATGAAACAAAGTTATAACCTTGATAATACATCAAAGATTCAAAACTTGATATAACCTCGTCATAGATTGAACTTAAAATATGCAGAAGTCATGCATATTTCCATTCTTATATTTGGTGACCAATTTGTTAACTGCACATAAGTAACTAGATTTTTCCCAGCTATTAAAGTATGTGGTGGACAATCTATCAATGGATGCATAATATCTTAAAACATATCAAATAAAAAAAAGTTTTAACACTATTCCATTCTATGTACCAAGTAGCCTCTCTAGTTCGATTTTCTTCATATCAACAAGGCAATAGGCATACAATATTCTTCTTGCAAATAATAGATGCATCTAGTAATTGCTATATATATATAAGGGCTCTACTTTTGACGCTCACAACATGGTGAATACTTTTAAGACTGAGACCAGATTGCACTTACAGATTTGGTGGCAGCCCTGAGACATCATGAGTATCAGTTGCTAAACACTAGAGACTTTTAGACAGACAAATGAAGCAAAGAGATGAAAAGTCAGAATGTTTAATACTAGGAACCTTCGAAGTCCTAAATAAGCAGATTTAATGATAATGGTCATTGGTTAGTAGCAAGTAGATGCTCTAGTAGTTGGTAACAGAGGTTGTAGAAGTGAAAGCCAGCATGATCAAGAAAGCAAGAAAACTGGGGTTGGAGAAATTCTCACCATCAAATTTTGGACAGAGAAATGAAGGCAGGTTGATCATACATGATACAGAAGCATACTCCTTAACATACAAAATCCAGTGTGAAAAGCATAGAATAAAGATCTCGAACAATTAGGAAAGACGATCGCACTAACATGCCTCAGTCTATACATTATTTCCTGTCTTCCTTCTATGTATGATAATTGTAACAAATCCAATTACATTTGTTTTGTAATCAAAATCAATAAATACAGTTTTGCAACATAAAAATGGGTGAATGTATCACAGCTATGCATTATCTTGCCATGTTCCAAGGAAAAAGGGATTAAAAACTTAGGTGCTACATGATAAGAAAATTGTTCACTTTTAATTCTCTAGAGTGAAATATAGAGTATAGAGAGAGTTTTACTACTGAAAACTAAGGTGCTGCATGGTTATATTCTCACTATAAGACATATAGTGATGTTATCATGTTACAGATTGCTGCGTCAGTTTAGTTGTCGATAAAAATTATAAATTTCTTTCAGTTGTTAAACATGTTGAGAACTTGAGTACTACCGGCACATGATGTCATTATTTTCAGTTTAATGTCAAAAAATTATCTCATGATAACCTAATGTTGATTCTAACATTGTATTGTAAAATTCCAGTCTTGTTTGATGAACTCTTCTATAAATGTATAGCCCTCTCTGGACTATAAAATGTTATATTTGATTGTACTAGTTTGAACTAGACTTAGTGACAATAGTACATGAAATATGGCTTATAACAGACATGAAATAATGTATAAAATATTGCTAATCAGAATCATCGACAAGACTACAATCTGGGAAAAGAGATCTAGTGATAAGGGATGCTTAACCATAAGCACAATGTCCACATAAGAAGCACATATTTAACTAATGGCTTAACAAACTTAATTATTTGTATAAGTTTCCGCAAATAAGCTTTTATTAAATTAAATTCTCTCAAAAGAAAGTAAAAAAAAAAAAAAGAACTGAACAAGTTTAACTGAATAACTATTAGTCTTAGCTAATCATGGTACTTGCAGAAAGACTTTGGGCACGTAATTGACTAAATGGTCAGAATATTATGAAAAAAATGTGATATAAAAAAAAAAATTCCAGAAGTATATGAAAATATATTTCATGGAAAGACAAGATGAACCATAAAAATGCATTCTACATGCAACAATACTCACGTTCATGACAACATAAAAACACAATACTAAAAAGAAGATATGGAATATAGACATTATGGTGTTATGAATGGAAAGAGGTGCATCTACCATTCCATTCACGATCGTCTTACTTCATAGGAGCCGAAGTACCCACGCAACTAATGAAATGATCAAGAGAATATTATTCACTTCTTACAATAAAAAATAATTAGTAATTAAAACTGGATGATAGGATCTAAACTCTCAGGTAGGACATCCATAATTTCTAGTAGTTCCAGGCAAGTGAGAACCAAAAAAGAACTTTTGAAATTGAGACTTCCAAAAAAGTTCCAGGTGTATGCAAGTAAATTTTTATCTAATTTCAGAAATTATTAGAGCGGAAAACTCCATGTTTGCGTCTAACAAGAAAAAACATCCAAATACCACTACTGCCGCCAATTTTATTTTGCTATATGTATCGCAATTCAAACTTATATCAAATTGCAGACCCCAAATTGCAAAATCTACTTCAACTATAATGATTTGGCTACTACTAACACAATATTCCCTCTACTAGCTGAGCTTTTAAGAGTAGCACCATGATCACCTCAAATTTGCAATATCAAATTCTTTCGATAGCAATCTGACAAGTCATAAATGCATGTCATTTTATCTACACAAAAAAGAACTAGGCAGCTAAATCTTCTGCAGAAATGTACACTCTTCTATCAAAGTCAATTTTTATGCTAATAGCTTGGACAAGAGCAAACCATACATATTACAAAGGCGTGGGCAATAAATTATCAAGAGTATATATACTTACTATTATGGGAAATTCAATATGTGAAAACATCACTACTTTGACAAGTCATGTGTTTGTTATGGTTTGAGAATGTCCAGGCAAACATATAATAACACAGATTAAAGAAAAAGAGAAGTATTCAAATATATGTTAGAAGTATAGTACTATAGTGTCAAAACATACAATGTTCCAACAATGTAACCACTTGGCACGCTTTTACTGTTTCAGAGAGGGAGAGGCTTGAGCGAATTGTAATCTCGACTAAGCGCCGCCTGTAACACTTGTTCAATATCAATAAAGAGTTTGCTTTACTTCAATATCCGTGTTATTCAATGCTTCCGCTATTGACGACTCTGTGAACTTTTTACCAATCGCCTATGCGTTTATTATTCTGCTGCACTCAGACAATCTGTGCCACTCTGTGGCTTAGATCTCTTACCGCCAGCATGGACCACGGCCTTGCACGGGCGCTGCTTACGCTTGTGCGGCATCACGCCGAGATGGGTCAAGTGATCGTCCCGCGGGAGCGCTGGAACTGTGATTCGTTCCCAACGGGGACGGCCGATTAGCCTGCGGGAGATCGGGACGTGACAGATTGGTATCAAATTTCAAACACAACACATCATCAACAGTACACCCATAAGCTTGCCTAAGAGCATCTCCAACCCTATTGTCTTGTAACGTGTTGTGATTCCTATGTGGCATTAGCCACAAGACAACGTCTTTCCTAGAAAGACTATATTAATAAAAGACAATGAAGTAGGAAAATCTTTTCCAATGCAAAAATTATTGAGATGTTTATTTGTTTCCAACTTTCAAGCCAATGTATTGAGATACTTACCTTTTTCGACTTTCAAGACAACTTTTCATTTTCTTCTTTTATTCTAAATATTTTCTATCTATAATTGATGAGATGGTAGCGAAGACATTGTCTAAGTACATTGTCTATAACTAGATAACTTTACAACGTCTTTTATAACTTTTAACATATAAGCTTACAATTGAACTAGAGAGGGATTTTTGTATAAAATTTTGTTAATCCTATGTGGCAATGCAACAACTTTTTTCCAAAGTCACAAATAGGCTTGGAGATGCTCTCTAAAGAAGACACTCTTAAATTGAAGGGGTCATTTCATCTATTACTAGAAAAAGCAAAAAACAAAAAACAAAAACACTTCCAAACAAGGAAAAGCTAGGCCTGTAGAATCGTTTCCAAGCAAAGGTTTGCATGGAAGAAAGCACCAATTAATATGGACAGAGACAAGAACAACAAGGGCAAACATCCATCCTTTCAGCAAGCATGGGTCATTTTGTGATAAGACTAGAACAACATCCACACAGCACAGAAAATCAGGAGAACTGCTTCCTTGACTCAAGGGGTTTTCTTCTTCTTTTTGCAGCCATTGCCATGAGACTTGACTGCACTGGAGTATGCAAAGGAAATAAAAAAAGAGAGAAAATTATATACCACATGCAATGAGAGGTCTTGTAATACCCCTTTGCTGGAGAGAGAGCTATTTTGCGAGTTCCAATGCAATTGTTGATCTACAGTATACAGCACACAACTGATGATATAAAAACAGTAGAGTCCAAATAAATGAGGAGAGGAGAGGAGAGGAGAGGAGAAAAGAAAAGAAAAAAGAAAAAAAAAAATACGAAGTAGGGGGGAACAACAGTCAAACAAAACAACGCGACTGCATCACATGAAGCTATATATGCCTACCTACATAAGTAGAGTTCTGTGCTGCTGCACTCTTCGCTTCCAAGCTAGTTTATAGCCAGTAAGTATATAATATATAGCCCTTATAGCTCTCAGTAGTGTAGTACTACTGCTCCACACAAACAAAACCTATCAAAAAAGGAAAGGGACTAGAGCTAAGTTGCATCATTAAAGCAGCAATCACTTCACACACACACACTGTACTCTTGTCCGTGACTCTCCTCTCCTCCTTCTCGAGCCTCTTCCTCGAGCAGCAGCAGCAGATTATTATTATTATTATTATTATTATTATTATTTTGTGATGATAAAGAAACTTGAATCAGAGTTATTGCATAAAGATGTGTTTGCTTGCTTATACAAGTTACAACAACTACTACTACTACTACTACCGAGAGAGTTGCAGTAGTAAGTGCATGCCTCTCATATATATTTTTTTCCTCTCCATGCAATGATACTAGAGAAAGAGAGACAAAGGAGGAGCTGAATAAAAATGAATATAGAACTGATCATCCAATCACCATGGAGGGAGTGGCAACGTGTTTTCCGTGTGCCAGTACTGGTGGGGGGAAGAAGAAGAACAAGAAATTAAACTTGGTTTATTGGGTTACCATAAGCTGCACCTCCTCCCAGCAATCCCCCGCCGCCGCCGTAGATGACGGAGGCGGCCATCGGTCCGCTTCGCCCCCCTCCGCCGCTCGCGGAGGCTCCCAAATGCAGTTCCGATAAATTGGGAATGGAACTAGTGGTAGTGTTGTTGTTGGCTCTGGTGTCTGCTGCAGCAGCAGGCATGGCGGAATGGTCTTCTTCGCCGCCGCGCCCGTCGTCCGCGCCTTGGTCGTAGAGGAACCCCTTGAAGACGTGCCCTCCGATCTTCACCATCGCCTGGTACGCGTACTCGTCCTCGCCGTCGTCGTCCATGGACGACACCCGCACGCATTTGAACACCGCTGGGGCGCGCACCTGCCCCGGCAAGCTCTCCCGGTGGCTAGCATCTGCCGAAAATATAAACACACATACTAATACAGAGAAGAAAGAGTTTGTTTTGGTTTTGGTTTAGTAATTTATTTTCGGTTCACCTCGGTGGCTGGAGCTGGTGTCGTAGCTACGAGTAGTGTTGTTGGAGGTGGAGGTGTGGGAGGTGGTGGTTTGGGAGGAGAGGAGCCGCGGCTTCTTCGGAGCCGAGGTGGAGACGGAGGAATTGGCGGCCGGGGCGGCGCCTCCGGAGACCTGCCGCTCGCGGCGGCGCGCGGCGGGGACCCAGGTGCTCTTGACGTGGGTGGTGCAGTCGAAGCCGCGGCTCTTGCAGCAGGTCCGGCAGCGGCGGTGGCTGCAGTCCTTCTTGGCCTGGTTGCCGCAGTCCTGGCAGGTCGCCGTCCCGCTCCCGTAGGAGAGGATGCCGGTCGAATCGAGCATCGGCATCATCGGCTTCTTCAGGTAGGAGTTAGGGTTAGGGTTTTGGGGAGGATGGGGGTGGTGCTGCTGCTGCGGATGCCAGAGGTGGATTCCGGAAGATTTTCCGCGGGGGTCGTGGGGATCATCCCCCATCAGACAAGGGGATGCTGTCAGTATCGGATGCTCCGTCCCGGCCGCTGAGTAATAGGACTCGTGCGGATGCTGGTGGTGCTGTGCCGCGTGGAACGACGTGGCGGGGGCGACCACCAGCACGTCGCGCAGTCCGACCATGTCGTAATTGAGGGATTGTCGGATGGCGGCGGGGCCGGAAGATGGGACGGCAGCGGAGCCCCATATTCCGGCCCCGGCGGAGGCAGCAGCGCCCGAATTGCCGCCGCTGCTGCCTCCGCCTCCGTTGAAGCCGAGGCACAGGTCGTCGCCTCGGCCTGCTCCGGAGGAGGCTACCCAGTCCGCGAACGCCCCGGTGTCGGATGGGAACCTCCTACCGGAAGCCACTGTAGAATTTAGCTGAATTCACTCCTCCTTCCAGCTAAATTCACTCCTCCTTCCAGTCTAGTCCAGTCCTCTAAATAATAATCACCAACCTCCTGCTGCTGCTACTAAGCTTACAAGAATGGGAAGGGGTTTGTATTTTCATAAACAACACAACAATCAAAAGAATTGAAGAGAAAGGGAGGAAAGTGGAGAGACTGAAATTCCTTCTGACGAGCAGATCTTCTCGAGCACTCTTTCCTTCTCTCCTTGTTTCTTTCTGCTGCGAGCCTGCTCTCTCCTCCCTCTGCAGGCTGCTGCTGCTGCTGCTGCAGTTAAAAGCTAATCTTCTCTCTCTTTATCTACCAAAGAAACAAATACAACCAACATCCTCTCACTCTTCCTGCTTCCAATCTTTACTTCTATTGGGGAGCGCTCTCTCTCTCTCTCTCTCTCTCTCTCTCTCTCTCTTCATCTATAGCGTCACTCACGTGATGCTACGACATAAAAGAGACATGGCTTCCCTCATATCATCGAGAGCCCTAGATGTGGACACGTGTCTAGACTGGGCCTGGACTCCTTTATTCATCAATCATCATCTCCTCTTTCCCTCCTCCACTCCACCACTCCCATCTGGGCCCCACCCAATGCCCCCATTCACGTTCATTCATTGCGCTCTCTCTCTCTCGACCTTATTTTAGTCTTTTTGGTTCCTGCTGTCCCTATCCTTTGCTCTAATCTAAGACCTAACCTAGACTTAGGCCTCCCTTCTTAATTAATACCTTATTATTATTATTATTATCGACCAGAATATATGCCATAACTTTGTTAAGGCTAAGTAACATGCTCTCACTAACTATAACTAATTATTTAGTAATCTCATATCTTATCTTCCATGCTCTCTAAAACCAAACATGTCCTTATCGATACTTGAATTCTAACTATCTTATGTTATTCTATTGCATTGGTTGAGAAGAAGAGGAGAATTATTGGTTGTGGAGATGTGGGCCCATTGGAGAGAAGGGACATAAGTAGGATTGTGCATGAATAAAAAATTTAAAAAAAAATGAAAAAATGGCAGGGCTTGAGTAGCAGTACGGATCAGTGTTATCAATTTAATAAGCGAATTTTTCCGTATAAAATTATAAAAAAAAAAAAAAAATTAGGAGTAATTGTAGGGAGGAGGAAGACCCGCCAACTGAGTTGGCGGGGTTCAGTGGATGAGGGTAACTCACCAACTGAGTTTGCGGGACGCACTTCTCGAGAGGCCGTTCGCCAACTCAGTTGGCGAGTGATGTTGAGTTGGATTATCAGCCAGCCAACTCAGTTGGCGAGTGATGGTTTAGGTTGGGTTAAGTGACCGTTGCACTCTCCTCGCCAACTCAGTTGGCGAGTAAGGATCCGTTCACATAATTAGCCGTTGCACAACGGCTATTACATTCAACACTCTCCCTCTATATATTTCCTATCTCAATCAAATCATCTCACACTCACTCTATTTCCTCTCTTCCCTCTAAATCATCTCACACTCACTCTATTTCCTCTATTTCCTCTCTTCCCTCTAGCAAAGTCTCCAACACTCTCTCTGTCTCTCTGCCGCTAGCAAAGCTTCAGTCAAAGTTTTGCCTGCAGCTAAAGTTCATATGAGTTTCCTGTAGCAAAAGTTCTCAACCGTCATGGATCGTAGCGTAAGAATTGTATGCTCGCACGGCGGTAAAGTAAATGGGTTAAATTACGAAGGAGGAGAAAATATAATTTTTTTAACTTATCCGAATATTAGTTTTGAAAATATATGTAATCATATTATTGAACGTTGTTCTATTCATTATGATTTTATTCTAAAGTCTATTTTTTGTTCTAATTATTTTTTGATAGATAGTGAAGATGCATGAAATTATATTCTTGAGATTAATTCACAATCACGGTATATAAAAATATATGTTATTAAAGTAGCAGCAACCTTAGATAGTAGAAATAATGGATATTTTTCTGAATATCAGCATGTTAGTTCGGGTGCTAGTTCTTCTCAAGAAATAGTTTCATTTATCCAAGAAGGTCATTCATCAGATGAATCTAACCATGATGATGATAGTGACAACGACGATGGAAATAGTGATGATTTAGTTGAAAATGTAGATTATACGGTAGATGATGATGTTGTAAAAGCTATCACTGATGAAGTATTTAAGGGACAATCATTTTCTAGTCGTTCTCACTTTAGAAGCTTTATAAGTAATTTAGCAATTAAATATAATTTTAGTTGTTCAGCTAGTGTTATGAATAATGCTCGTGGAATTATATATAGTTGTGATCAACCGAATTGTAATTGGAGAGTATATGTCAAATCTATTGGAAATGGCGATATAGTTAAAGTTAGTACATTAGAAAATCGTCATTCTTGTTTAGGAAGACTTAGCACATGACGTCATCGACTAGCTACCGCTGCATGGATTAAGACCATGATAGTTGACATTATTAGAGATAACCAGTCATACAGTCCATCACAAATGGTTAAAGATATATATAGGGAGCACCGTATACAAGTTAGTTATTCCAAAGCCTGGAGAGCCCGAGAGACAGCATTAGCTGAAATTAATGGTAGTTATGATGAGGCATACGCTAGTCTTGAGGAGTATTATTATAGAATTATGGAGACAAATCCAGGTAGTACATGTTTTATTAAAACTGCCAAAAATAATAGCTTTCAACGAATTTTTATTTGTTTTAAGTCATATATTGATGGATTTTTAAGGGGATGTTTACCAATTATTAGTACTGATGCTACATTTCTTTCGTCTAAATATCAAGGTATCTTATTTATTGCTTGTGCTCACGATCCTAACTATCAATTATATCATATAGCTTATGCTATTGCTGAAGGTGAGAATAGTGATTCTTGGTCTTGGTTTTTAAATTCTCTTAAAATATCTTTTGAAAGTTGTTTTAATGATTGGAGTACAATTTTATTTATATCTGACAAGCAAAAGGGATTAATAAATGTTGTTCGTGCTATTTTTCCTGCATCTCCTCTTTTTTTTTGTATTCAACATTTTAAACAAAACATGAAAAAAGTTACCAAAGAACCAGTATTTCAACACTTGTTAGACTCGCTTGCTAGATCATATAATGAAACGGATGCAGAGAGTGTGTTTGATATAATTAAAGCCGAGAACATAAATTTGTACGATTGGCTTATTGGTGCAAACGATGAAAGTCGTCGATTTGAACATTGGATAACAGCGTATGCTACTTGTCCTAGATTAGATATTAACACTTCTAATCTGGCTGAATGTTTCAATAGCTGGATTAAGAAATTACGAGATAAGCCAATAACAATACTTCTCGATGGTATTAGAGCCAAGATTATTACACTTCATGACAATCGTAGAAAGAATGTTGAAAATATAGACACAGATTATTGTCCGAAGATGTTAAAAAATATGGCTTCTATTATCAAAGAGAAGAATCACCTAGAAATATTAGCTATCGATAGTTATAAGTTTGAAATAATAGACCGGGCAACAAGTAGAACCTATATTGTTAATATAACTGACAGATCTTGTACATGTTTTAGATGGTACCATACTTATATACCATGTATACATGCATGTTTTGTTTGTAGATATTGCAATATTAGTATTGATATTTTTTATCCTGCAGTATTTTCGACAGACCTTAAAAAGTGCATACGTACCAAAAATGGAGCCAATTCCAGTTTCCTACAAGATCCAAGCTCCTTTGGTTAGAGGACAAATTGGGGTGCCAGATGTAAAACGCAAAGCCGGAAGACCAAAGAAGAACCGCATCAAACCCCGGGATGCATCGACGAGAGATCTACGTTGTAGTAATTGTGGTGCTATGGGACATAACCGAAGAAGATGTACTAGTCAACCGAGAGAGTAAAATAGAATTATTCAATACAAACTTAAAAATATTGTAATAGTGAGTCTGATAATGAGAGAGTAAAATAGAATTGTTTAATACCCAAATATTGCAATAAAAAACCTTTAAAAATCATACAAATATTATAATCATACTTTGTTACAAATTATTTACTCATCCTCCTCCTCGTCTTGTTGAGTTTGGGTAGGCAGCGGTGCTGATGGAGTCGAAAAAAATTGTGTGAATATCTGGTAGCTTTTATCTCCAGCAGTCTGGTAACTCGGGCCTGCTCCAGCATACTGGTAACTCGGGCCTGTTCCAGCATACTGGTCACTCGGGCCCGCTCCAGCATACTGGCCACTCGGGCCCGCTCTAGCATACTGGTAACTCGGGCTCCATCCAGCATACTGGTCACTCGGGCCCGCTCCAGCATAATGGTCCTCTGCAGTATGCCTCTGACGACGACGACGAGAGTGTCTCTATCGTACTAAGCCGGTCGGATAGTCCGGTGGAAGACGTGATTGTATTGGAGGCATTTCCGGTTCCCGTCCAATACCCAAATGCTCAACACGAGTCACAATTTCCTCCATAAGATGCCGACTGTCTGGGGAAAGGTTTCTATGAGGTCGTTGTAAATATTGCCGGTATACACCACTCTGAAATTTCAAACTTGTAAATTAATATATTTATCATATCTATGTATATGTATTTTTGAAAGTATAATGAAGTCATACCAAATTATGCATTTCATCGGCAAAAGCACGCAGAGTAGAATCATCTACGGATCTACTCTTGAACCTTTGCTCCTCATATTGGTATACTCGGTTGCTCATAAGAGGGCATCCCCACCATTGCCTATAGTCCAGGTTACCGATGTCTGCATAATGTAAACAAAATTTTAGCAAACTATTTACACTAAATCAATACGAATAATGAGTAACTTATAACTTATATTCCTCAGCAAAATTTAGTCTGGGAGACATGTCCCTCACACTATAATTCTTGAACCGATTATTCCAGTCAGCAACGAGACCAAGGATTCGTTGTAGTGCATTTGCTGCCTCATAACCGACTGTCGGTGGATCATCGGGAATTATTGGGCTCATTCTGAATTGCCGAAGAACACGGTCTGCCAGATGGTACATGGTGAACCGATCATATATAATATGAGATATGTGTAAAGTAAATGCATATGATGTCCTCTTGATTTCTGGAGCATCAGGTTCACATGAGTAAGGTAACCAGGTAACCTATTTAAAGATATTGTATCAATTAGATGTGATGTTTATCTACGATCAAAACTTAAATAATTTAAAGATATTTATTGCATATTTAAAAATTATCTCATTATACTGCAGTGTATCAAATTGGCTACGATAAAGTGATACACTCCTGTATTGGTAGTGTTGATAATCCACTACATTTGTAGGCCAACGCATAGCAACTGAAAATACTCCAACATCACTGAGAATGCTAGTAACAGGCCTACCAATATAGAAGTGCTCGTAGGACCAGAACTATAAAACAAAAATATGACATTAGTACAAAAAAAATTTGCGTATAAAATTACTCCAACTTTTTAAGGTTTTTCATTCATACTTGAATCAGTGAAATACATCCACAAATACTCTTGCGATTGGATCTCACAAATTCTGTCAGATTGGCGTATAAAAAGGCAAGAGTAGCAGCTCCCCACGCATGCTCAGTAGATTTTGTCAAATCATCCAAGAATGGTAGAAGCTGCACATTTACCATATTTCTCGATGCATCGGGAAATATAATTGCACCACATAAACAGAGCAGATACGCTCTAGTGCAACGAATGACCTGAATATATTAAGTGTTATATAGACACTAAATTAAGTCATAAACAAATTTATTAATAAAAATACATACCCGCATTTCATCTACATCAACCACCCCGTCAATAGTGTGATGTAGGTCCATGAAGTTGCCACAAAGCCATGTAACTTCACAAAATTGTCGTCTTTTATACCTGATGGAGGGCTAACACCGAGATACCTCCTGATCAGATCAGATCCCTTTAAGTGCGGATCAAAATATATAGCGTTACCTTTAATAGGTAACCCTAGTATATTTGCCACATCAAAAAGGGTGATCGTTATCTCGCCGAATGGGAGTTGGAAAGTGTTGCGTTCGGGCCACCAACGCTCTGCAAGACTTACAACTAAATGAAGATCGTGGATTAAATATCTAACACGATCTATATAGTGGAATCCAAAGGATTCCACCAAAGCCTTTTGGACCGAATTTAGCTCCCACGTACGATAATTCCTTTCGGTCCGCCAATGTACATGGATCCGGGTTCGTAAACAAAAATCATGGTCGTATAACTATAAAAAAACATATGCATTATATTTTGTGTGTAAATTACTAAAGTTGAAAACTTGTAATTTCAAAAATTACCTCGCCAGTAAATATCTGACTAGAAATGTGGTCTTCACGTTGCTTAATAATAAGCTGGGTAGTCGGTCCGCCAGGAATACGACCGTCATTGTGGGTAGACATATCCAAAAATGTTGATTCTAATATGTGAGTAGGAGGAGGAGGAGGAAGAGGATTGTTGTGAGTAAGGAGGAGGAGGAGGAGAAGAATGGGTGAGGAGGAGCTCGGACTATAGGGGTAGTTATAAGGAGGGAAGGGGAGGGGAGGGGGGAAGTTGAGGGGATGGGTGAGGGAGAAGTTGAGGGGATGGGTGGGGGGTCTTCGAGGGAAGGGGAGAGGTCGTGGGTGTGGGTGGTCCCCGAGGGAGGAAGGGGAGGCGTCAGGAATCCGAAGGGAGTGTAGAGAGCGGCCCGCCAACTGAGTTGGCGAGCGGTCTCTCGTGGACTGCGTCTCGCCAACTCAGTTGGCGAGCTGTCTCTCGTGGACTGCGTCCCGCCAACTGAGTTGGCGAGCGGCCTCTCGAGGACTGCGTCCGCCAACTCAGTTGGCGAGTCCTCCTCTCTGCAATTTATCCGAACTTTTTCCTTTTTTTATAAATTTATATAAATATATTACTTTAAACGAAAAAAATTGTTTAATAAGTGGTTCATCTATAGAGAGACACTAGATCGATTTAATCAGTGGTTCAACTATAGAGTTAAAGGTGATCTAAGTTTAATCTATTATAGATACTAATTTTTTAAAAAATATTCCTTTACAACCAACTATTTTTTAAGCAGTGAGTCAATATTAAACCGGACGAAAAAATTATCGATTCAGGAGTTAACTGATTGAATCGACCGGTCTAATTTTTAAAACACCGGTAGGAATGAGTAACGGTTCGATTCAAATGATTATATAAAATTCGAAACAATCGATAACCGAATCGTAATAAAAAAATTGAACCGAATCGAATTAAAATGGTTTGATTATCGATCAATTTGGTTCCATAGATCCAAGTGGGCAGAACCTTCTAAAACAAAATTTAATACCAAAAATAGTAGTAATTTTTTTTTATCTGCAGCATGTTTCAAAAGGCAGCAGCATCTACAGATAGGAACATTATGATTCACCTATCAGTTTAGGATCCATTAATTGGGTTGTCTCTAAATAAAGAATGTGTTGTCACACTATAAGTAATCGGGGTCGAAAATTTATCGGGACATGGAGTACTATATCCAAATCAGACCCCGAATCTTACCGGTAATTTTTTTTAAATCTATATCCCCGTCCCTTCCCCATTATTTTAAATCCTCAAATCCGTTTTCGTCGGAGAAAAAAAATCGAATCTCCGTTGGATTCAGAAGAAATTGTCATCCTTAATGACATTGAGTTAAAAAATACTTTCCATTGCAGACATGTTCTAGAAATTGTCATCCCTAAAAAATATATTTAAAAGCTTTCTTACACTTTAGAATTTTGCTCATACTAGACATGTTCTCAAAAGTATACTGCTATGGTTAGTTGATGTTCTGCAGAAAAAATTATTCCTTAAATACATTATTTCACTGCTGGCACATAATTCTACATATATGGATAATTATTTTAATGAATATTTTCTTTATTTTGTGCCAAAGTCCTGAGAACCTTATGATCCACTACAGTTTTCCAAGTGTACTATGTGGATCAAATCATATCGTCATTTAGAAATAACAAACAATAGATCAAATATTGGTATTAAAAAGCTAAAGAATCCTTTCATCAAAGCCTATATCTAAGAGTCATCTTCAAACTCCTACTTATTTGTATATATTTTTTCTCAAAATTTGAGAGGACGCAGCCGAAACACAAAGAGAGACAACCTCAGTCCTGCTGCAAACTTCAGAAGACTGTCTTGTCATTATAGAAAAACCCCAACATACTTCATAGTTCCATTTCATAGTTAAAAAACTAAGCTCCTCAAGAAGAAAACTTCATGAAAAAACTCCACAGTACAAATACTAACACAAGAAATAGACCGGGGATTTAAAGTCCATAAAAGAAGGGAAAAGAGAGGAATATTATCAAAATACTAAGATCCTCAAGAAGATAACCAGTCTGGAACTTTACCTTGCCTCTGATTAAAATAGTTTTTACAAAAAAAATATGCTCGATATCTAGATCATAGATCTATCATCACAAACGTCATCCGTATGTCGAAAAAGATCGAAAAGTGCATCGAGCTTCGTGTATTGAAACATTTATGGTAAGCAAATATTATATTGAATTTTTATCTTTGACTTTAATTATATATTTATGATTGGATCTTTCATATATTAACTTTCCATATAATTGGATTTCCAACTTATGGTAAGCTAATTTATGATTTGATTATCATTAAATATATAATTGAATGTAATTGGATTTCTATAAATATTTTTGGCTTCCACATATGAAAACCCTAAGTCATGTAATGGTTTATATAAAGGCTCATGCAATATATAACAACATGAGAAAGCAAAAAAATAAAAGAGAAAAAAAATGTGGCAAGAGTGTCATTGCAACTTTGGAGAGGAGAAAGAAGAATTGGAGGCCGTTTCGGAGAAAGAGATCAATTTGGGGTATTTCTCATTATCTTTTTTCTGTTCTAAAGAGTTGCGGTGATCCGTGTTCGGTGAGAGCTTGTAGAGGGTGTAATCTCTTTATTCCATTAGTGGAGGTTCTTTAGGGTTGGACTCCGATCGTCCCGTGATTTTTCTCATCTGGATTTTTCACGTAAAAATTTCTGTGTCTGCGATTTGTGTTTAATATTTTTGGTTTGTGCGTTTTGCTCGGTTCTCTCGCAGGTACTCTCTGGTTTGGGGAACGGTTTTCGCGTTTCGTTTCCAACAGTGTGGTATCAGAGCCAGGTTCTGAAATTTCAGAAGGGTGTCAGGAGTTGACAGGTAAACCAAAGAGGAGAGATGGACGCGAAGTCGGTGCACATGATAAACCAAAACGGTTTCAATTACCACTATTGGCAGAGCAAGTCCAAGTATCGGTACTAGAACTTCGAGTGTTATCATTGTGGCAAGAAGGGCCACATCAAGCAGAACTGTTTTGCTTGGAAGAGAGAGAAGAAGGACGACAAGGGGAAGCAAAGTGAGAACAATACAGCGGCGGGTTCGGCACATGGAGGCGATCTGATCATCGTAGGTGATGAGGTAGTTATGAACCTCGCCTGCGATGACAACTCTTGGCTGGTGGACTCAGGTGCTTCAGCACACGTATCTCACAACATGGCACCATTTGGTACTTACACAACAGGCAAATATGAAGTGTTGAAGATGACCAATGGAGATGTGTCGAAGGCGATTACCATTGGAGATGTGCATTTGAGGACAAAGATGGGTGCAGTTCTTATTCTCAAAGATGTCTGTTATGTCCCTGATATCCGTTTCAACCTAGTATCGGTTGGAAGGTTGGATAATGAGGGTTTTTTCAATCTCTTCGGGAACATTCAGTGGAAGCTTTCCATAGGTTCGATAGTGATTGCCAGAGGAAGCAAGATGTCCGGACTCTACTATATGGAAGGGAGCGCACATGGGGCACAAGAGGTGAACGCAACTACTGATGCGTCTACTGAGTTGTGGCACAGGTGGCTCAGCCATACCACCGAGAAGGGGATGAGCTACTTGGTGAACAGGAAGGTGATTCCAGGGTTAAAGTCTACAAAATTTGAGAGGTGAATGCACTGTTTGGCGGGAAAGCAAAATATGGTGTCTTTCCAAAGTCACCCAAGTTCAAGGAAGCTGGCGTTGCTCGAGTTGATTCACTCGGATGTCTACGGTCCTATGAAGGTAAAATATATTGGTGGTGCTTCTTACTTTATAAATTTTATTGATGATTGTTCCAAGAAGATTTTGGATTATACCTTAAAGACCAAGGATCAGGTTTTGCCCACTTTCAAGGAGTTTTTGGCCTCCGTTGAAAGAAAAACGGACAAGAAGCTGCTATGTGTTCGGTCAGACAATGGCGACGAATATATCGGTCCATTTGATGCATATTGCATAGAGCAAGAGATACGACACCAGAAGACTCCGCCAAGATACCTCAGCTCAATGGTGTATAAGAGCGGGTGAATAGGACGCTGATGGAGAGGGTACAGTATTTGTTGTCAGAAGTAAACTTGTCGGGTAGCTATTGGGGTGAGGCTATTTACATAGCTGCTTATATTATTAATTTATCTCCTAGTGCTCCTTTACAGGGTGATATGCCTAACAAAGTATGGTACGACAAAGAGCCATCATACAATCACTTGCGAGCGTTTGGTTACAAGGACTTCGTGCATGTACCGAAGGACGAGAGATCCAAACTTGAGCCTAAGACGAGACAGTGTGTCTTTGTCGGTTACGTTCGGGATTAGTTTGGCTATAGAATCTACGACTCAGTGGCAAGAAAGCTCTACAGAACCAGGGACGTGGTATTCGTCGAGGATTAGACCATGACCAACACTCAGGATTCTGAGATGCCTTTTGAGGCTGAGGAATTGCCTGAGTTAGAGTCATTTCGTTTCGAGCAGTTTCCAGAGGACATCGCAGAGGATCTAGTTTTGGGGGAGCCAGTACATGAAGTTGCTCCCAACCTTGATCATCATCCTGCTGATGGTGGTCAGGGTGATCTTCAGGAGGATGAGCATGCCGAGGAGGCAATTCTTGAGGAGGAGGCTATTGGTATACAATCAACACCAGTAGTTCCATTGATTAGTGGTTCCGTTGAGGAGGAGCGACAAAGAGCGTCGATCATCTACGAGATACTCATCGGGTGATTATGTGCTACTAACTGACGGGGGAGAACCCAAAATTTTTGCAGAGGCTATGGAAGACGAACACAGGAAGGAATGGATGGAGGCCATGCAGGAGGAGATGAGTTCCTTGGAGGCCAACTCTACTTATGATCTGGTACAATTTTCAAAGGGAAAGATTGCTTTGAAGAATCGATGGGTATTTAGATTGAAGCAGACAGATAATGCTACTCGCCCTCGATACAAAGCGAGGCTGGTAGTTAAAGGCTACGGACAGCGAAAAGGCGTAGATTATGATGATATCTTTTTGCCAGTCATCAAGCAGTCGTCTATTCGGGTGGTGCTAGCATTGGCAGCCAGTTTTGACTTGGAGGTTGAGCAAATGGACGTGAAGACGACATTCCTCCACGGTGATCTTGAGGAAAGTTGTACATGGAGCAGCCAGAGGGATTATGTGAGAAGGGCAAGTCACACTTGGTCTTCCAATTGAGGTAAAGCTTATATGGTCTGAAGCAAACTCCGAGGTAGTGGTATTGGAAGTTCGAGTCGTTTATGGGGGAGCATGGTTACGCACGGACGACATCGAACCACTGTGTATTTGTGAGGTACTTTGCCGAGGATGATTTCATTATTTTACTACTCTATGTTGATGATAGGCTACTGGTGGGTCAGAATGCCACTAGGATAGCGGAGTTGAGGCGCCAACTGGGCACGACCTTCTCTATGAAGGATTTGGGTACAACGAAGACTATTCTTGGGTTGGAGATCAGCCGAGAGAGAGAGAGAGAGAGAGAGAGAGAGTCCAAGTTGCTAAACTTGTCCCAAAAGAAGTACATTCATCGGGTACTTCAATGTTTCGGGATGGACGGATCGAAGAAAGTGAGTAATCCCCTTACGGCTCATTTTAAGTTCACTGAGGAGTAGTGTCCATTTACCGAAGAAGAGAAGGAAGATATGGACCGGGTTCCTTATGCCTCAGCTGTGGGTTGTCTTATGTATGCTATGATGTGTACGAGGCCAGACATCGCTCACGCAGTTGGCACAGTTAACAGGTATACTTCAAATCCTAGAAGGGTACATTGGAGTGGGTCAAGTGGATTCTACGATATCTTCGGGGCACTACCGACTGGAGACTTTCTTTTGGTGGTGACGAGCCGAAGCTGGTTGGGTATACCGACGTCGATATGGCTAGAGATGTAGACACGAGGCGATCGACTTCGGGCTATGTGATGATGTTTGTTTGTGGAGCAGTATCGTGGCAGTCATAGTTGCAGAAGTGTGTTGCCTTGTCGACGACAGAGGCAGAGTATATTACGACGACGGAGGCTTGCAAGGAGTTGTTGTGGATGAAGAAGCTGTTACAGGAAATTGGGCTAAACCAAGAGCAGTATCCTTTGCTTTGCGATAGTCATAGTTCTATTCACCTGGTGAAGAACCATACATTTTATAGCCGGTCCAAGCACATTGAGATCCGGTATCATTGGATACGGGATATTATGGAAAAGAAGAAAACAACGCTTGAGAAGATTCATACAGATGACAACGGAGCAGACATATTCACAAAGATTCTTCCAAGGGAAGAGTTTGAGTACTGTAGGAGGAACGTCGGGATGACGACCCCCTCCACAGAGTTGTGAAGGGGGAGATTTGTTGGAGTAGGTGGGGTTCCCTGGCACGCCCTAATTTTCGCTAAATCGATAATCGTCCCCCGGGCATGATGTCATGTGAGCATAAGGCGCGCCCGCACAAGGCCTAGAAATAATGATATACTTTATAAACATATGCAACAGAGTACGCAAATGAGATATCACAATTACCCTTATTTTTATGTAAATGATCTAGTAGGTCGGGTAGCTTTTGCTATCTTTTTTTCCATTTGGATTTTTTATGCTCCTAATGTTTTGGGGCATCCCAACAATTATATACATGCTAATCCGATGCCCACCCCGCCTCATATTGTGCCGGAATGGTCAATTCAACAACATATGATTCGCCAACAACCGAATATCCAACATCTGATTTACCGTCATATGATTAGCCGGCAGTTCCCGTTTATCCCGAGCTAGGAGCTAAAATTTGGTTTCTTCCAAACCAAAAGACTCTGAAGTCTCCCCTTCCCTTCTGCCGAGTTGTTTAGAAGGCACTTTCCGTTCTACGGTCCCTCGGGTAATAAGGATATCAACGATTGCTAGACAAGTAGAATCCACTTTAATAATATTCTTCCACAACTTCTCGAGATTCGATGGAATTCCCTTGCTTAAGCACCTTGCATGTCATCACAAGAGCTACAAGCTAAAACCACTGATGAGGAACAATAGGCTTTACGAGTTAGCAGTCTATTCTGGTAAGAGGATGTTATTCCACTTCAGAGACTCCTTGAATCTACTTCCTGGCAACACAACCAGCGGCGAATGACAAATTATTCTTTCGGGTCACCCACGCATTGGTTGGTAAGGCCTTCTACGACGACACCCACCTAATCCCTTGTCTAAGGGGAAAACTCGTGATTGGTGTAGAGGGGAAGATCTGCTTATGAAATAGTTCAAGAAAGAGTCGTTTCATTTCTCTTCGGTCTTTTGAATTCATTCACTTCGACGGCTGGTTCTGAATGTCGTATCATCTTCTTCAACCAACCTCCACCGCCATTTACATAGAGGGGCCTACCTTTCGGTGTGCGCCACTCCTGTGCCTTTCCACGCTTCGTGCCTTCTTAGCTAACTCTGGAAGCCCAGTTCAGTCCTAACAGCAGCAATTGGGAGCCCAACCCATACAGATCTAAACTTTACTCGTTTTTTCGTTCGTGGGTCTTCGTCTCCGGCGCCCTCGGGATCTATCTATCCTTCGGCTGCGGGCAAGGTCCCCTTCCCCTTGTCCCTACTCACTGTAGCGGAAGGTCAGGACATGTCGGGCTCGGCATCGGGAATCTATTAGTTTTTTAATACCCGGCTTGGACAGTTGCCAAACCAAACCTATTTGCGCCTCCTTCCTTTCAGGGGGGCGACTACTTCTCAAAATCGGTCATGAATCGCCTACCTCAACGTACCAAGTTGGCTTTCTCTGGCATGTGAAACTTTGGTTGGGTACGATAAGTCGTAGTACGAGAGGCATTTCTAGCTGTATTTTTCGACCGATCCCTCGGGCTGATGCATAGCTACTGACAAAGCTAACTCGGCTACCTACCATTAGTTGTCAGTCAGATTAGGGTTTGGGGGTTCCTTCAGTCTCTTCTCGTCCCGATCAGAGGAACTAATTGAACGTGTCCGCAGTCCTACCTTTCCAGGATCTCCTTACATGCTAACTCGTATACCAAGCTGTGTCCTTTTCCATGGGCTTCTTTTTTTTTCTGCTTTTTTGTGGATTCTTTGATTCGATTTCTTCAATGGCCCGCCCTTATCTCTAAAGGGCGAACGAATGGATTAGGCTCCAGGTTTGTCTTCGCTTGGAAGATGAGGGCGAGCCGATTCTTGCTTGGAGTGAATTATTTCTTTGACAGAAAATCATTTTTTCAAGAATTTTCGGTGACCTGCACCTACCCTACCTTATTTAGTGCGCTAGGGATGTTAGCTGAAAAACCTCTCCTTCTGCTTCGAAAATGCTTCGAGGGGGAGTTTTGTCTGTTGTGGCGTGTCCTTGATGATGTCTTTATCTTGCATTTTCGCTTTTAGTCTTTGTATTCTGGATTTGGATCCTGTATGACTGATGTAGTGATTGATGATAACTCTGAGTAAATGACATGATGTTGTTGCCTTGAGCTGGATCTCTCACTTACCTCAAATAGTATGGATTACTACAGGTAAGAACACGCCCTTCGACAAGCGGCACAAAGTGGCATCGAATGTGAAATATGCTTCTCTTGGGGCGATATATTCCCTCCTTGAGGGGTGGACCGTATGCGTCAAGGTCCCTGAAGAGCGAGAGAGACGTACATGACAACGAAATTTCAACCAGTTCCCTTAATCATTCGAAGATGACCGACATAGCACAGATTGAGACCCTTAACTCGTGATCCGCGACCTCATTGAGCGCTCTCGCTCCAATGCTATGCGCCTTCTCCGCAGACGTCGCTACGTTGTTAATTCACCGCTGGGGAATTCACACAAAAGGGAATGGAGAATTCTCAACGAAAAAGTGCTCTCTGAATCGAAGCTCTGAAAGCAACATCTTCCAAGGAAGCGCATAATTCGTCCAAGCGATCAAAGCAAGCAGGTTTGAGAACAGGCTGTGTGCCCTTGGCGACAGAGAGTGGAATAAAAGATCTCAAACTAGCTCTCAAAAAGTGAAGACTTGAATGTTTTAAGGTTTATGAGTCAAATGTTCATCCTAAGATGCATGGGTAAGCTTCTATAGGTGAGGCCAAACTACACCAAATTTCCTGAGTTCACTACAGAAATCTCAAAAAGGGTATCCCTTCGTTAAAGGGGGCCTTGTAGACGGGCTTCAACAAGGGCTAACCCTGGTATCAGCGTTGAACTACGCGGTTCCTTTACTAGCCCGAGGCTGTGTCATGCCCCAGTCCCAAAATACGTAGGACTAGGACACGTAAGTATGCCATGGATATGACAACTATAATATATGAAAACCAAACCACATGCGTACGCTGTAATATGAATATCAAATCCACAAGTGGTATAAATCTATCACAAGTCACAGGGTATAATCTAAATCTCATCCACAGAAAATCATATAAATAAATAACCAATGTCCACGAAACTAGATCTCAAAACAAAGTATCTAAGGATGATAGTTGGGTGGAAACAAATTCACTACCAACTCAAATATATAAGTGCAACATAACAAACACAATATAAGAATATCAGCTACAATCACGGGGCTCGAAGAGAAGACCTCCTCGAAATATAGGTAACCAGTCCAGATCTGCGCTTCTGCGAATACTCATGAACATCTACACCTGGCAAGGGACCAGGTCCTCAGAGAGACATAACAAGATACATAGAAGCATGCCAATAAAGTACTGAAATAAATATCCAAGGGGACGCCTAACCGTCTAAGTGAATGCAGTTTAAGAAAAAATTTCCTAACGCGTGGGCTATCTGGCTAAAATGGGATTGGCATGGTTCTCTTGGAGATCCAGGGGCCTACAAAGCATGTCGTCTTTTGAACGGCAGAGGCCGCCTGATAATAATATAATATATAGTGGTCATCATGATCGCGCATCTCCGGCGGAGCGTACGGGTTACACAAGAAAAGTGCAACGGAGCCCACACGCCTTACTTGTTGTTCTCCCCACCCCATGCTCTAAGCATGTCACATCCATGACACGATAATATCTCTAATAACTGCCAAGTCTACTAGCATACAAAGTTTCTAATAGCAGTTATTCCTAACGCACGGCCTACACGTACAAGAGGCCAGACCTGTCACGCAGTCCGTGATCTATATGAGACTCACACTCGTGTAACAACTATGTCACGGCCAATGAAACCTAATGATGCTTCATGATAATGGGACGGTCTCATAAACAAGGTCGATGCATATACATAATAAAAATATATCACGACGACACCGTCGTTGCACCCAAGTTCCCTTGGACGCGCATTTTTATATAGCAGTTAAAATATATTAACTAAAGACAAAAAATAAAGATGCGTGCAACATATGGAATATAAATAACAGTACAATGGCAAGGTATACTTGCCTGGCAAGAGAGCTGCAAAATGTAACGTCCAGATGTCAAACACCAAGAGTCAGAAACTATGGCCTCAGAATGAACGTCTCCGGATGCTGAAATAAATATCACAAACGTTCCCAGAATAAGAGAAATAGCTAAAAAATACTACCCTTTCGTCCAATTTGGATACAGGGGCAAAACGGTAATTTTATTTCAAAGCGGGCTCCACGTGTGGGCCACCTTGCACCGAAAAGTGTGCCAGGGTAAAGGTCTCTAAATAGGACAAATTATAGGTCAAACAAACTCTAAATGTTATTATGAACTCAACGGTATGTCCAAATATGGATTCCGGTGAGCCGAACAAAATTTTGCCCAAAAAGTCAACCGTGGGACCCGCCAATAGGTGACTTGGTCAACTGTCTCAGAATTGCGTGAAAATTGGGTCATAGGACCAGCGCGAGACCACTAGTCCAGTGGCAAAAGTTTTATCGTATTTTGACGAGCGGACAATAAATGGTGCGGAGTTTTGCAAAAGTTACGACACGGGAGATTTTCTGCGGATACGGGCTGATTTCGACGCCCACACGCGTCCGAATCAGTTTTCGCAAAAATCCAAACGTCTGGGTATACCGTGCGCACCTTTTGGTACACTTGTACACGACGGAGCGGTCCCGTTTTGTGGGACACGCTCCGTATCGCAAATTCTGGAAATTGAAAAAAGTATATTTTCGGAGTTTTTTAACTGATTTAATTTAACATACAGCAACAAATAAAATATTATATTTGACATAAAATAAACTAGGTTAGGTGGTCTTCCCATACCAAAAAAAAAAATCAAATTCCTATCTCTGTGGTGGGAGATACGAGTCCGTGAACATAGGTCATCGCAACAAAATTTTTGGAATTAAAAGTGGTCGTTTTTCTCGACTTGGCATCTATTTTTGTCTAGGTTTACGCATTGTTCGAGGTAAACTAATGCACAAAAATGGAAGGGGGATAGGTCGTGAACATACCGGTGATGACGGGGTCGAGTTTGGTCGAGCGGTGGCGCGGAAAACGGAGCGTGAACACAGGTACGCTGCAGTTTAAACTGCTGTTGCGGGGTGCGCGGTCGCGCGGCGGGTGGTTGCTCGGCAAGGAAGTCCGGCGGCGGTTTGCAGCGCTGGCTGGGCGGCGCGGCTAGGTCGAAGGCGCGCTCGCAGGGGGGTTGATGAGAGATGATCTTAGGGTTAGGGTTTTAGAAAAAAAGGATATATATATATATATATATATATATATATATATATATATATATATATATATATATATATATATATATATATATATATATATATAGGGAGATGGAGAAAGGGGGGGTAGATCATCCGCGCGAGGGGGGGGGGGTGAATATTGCGCTGCTGCTGCTTGCTTTGTAATCGGGTGCGGCCGGGTCTTGGGTAGGATAAGAACGGGTAGGTTTAGTTAATGAGTTTAGGGTTAGGATCCATTAAGAGTTTTTATCTATTTTCTTTTCTTTTCTTTTTCTTTCTTTATTTCTTTCTCATTTCTATTTCTATTTCTAATTTCTTTTCTTTTCTATTTCCTTTTTAATAACTCATTGTATATATATATATATATATATATATATATATATATATATATATATATATATATATATATATATATATATATATATATATAAACTGTCCATAGGGTCTCCTATGGACATATATATAAAATTCTAGAAATTTGTATTAGTGCGTACAATTAATCTATCAACTGTCCATAGGGTCTCCTACATGGAATAAATTAGAAAAAATTTATAATTGTTCCATAAATTCCCTAAATACACAAACACCTAAAATAAAAAATTAAATAAAATCTATTTCCTCTAATTAGCTACTAATTACTATAATTCTATTAAATAATTAATTAAATACTTAATACGGTTTTTAGAAATAGGGATTTTATATTCTACCCAACTTATAAAAATTTCGTCCTCGAAATTAAAACTAAGCCACGATAGAAAGTCAAGGATGGTATGAGATAGAGATTTGCAGTTTATTATGTACCTTCCTCCAACCTAACCTCCATGATTTTTCCAATTGTCATGGGGATGTTTGGAGGGCTATAATTTGCATTGTTTAGAATGCAAGGCTATGTTTAAATGAGGGGACGATGTTGCGCGTTGCACATTCCAAAAATTTATGGAAAAAATTCATATGGAGGAGAATTAGGTTTCTTTATGTGTCATGTCCAATGGTGTGGACACCTCAATGCACTTTTGCACAAAAGCACCCAACAATTAAAAAATTGTACAAAGATGAAAATTGGATTAAATTAATCAAAATTAATGCGTATGGTGTTCTTGAGTTAATTAGAAGTACATGGGGATAATATTAGGTGAGACACAAATGTCATGGGCATAGAGGACTCAGAGTAGAATATTGTCATAGATTGGGTTGTACGAAATGGGTCAATATTGTGTCTCCAATTTCGATTGGAACGCACAAGGATACAACGTTGGAATTATTTAGAATTAAATAAAAATGTCTGTGACGAATATTGTGCGACTAAAATATAGCACAAGAGAGCATGATTATAAGTTACACAAAGGTCAGAATAGAAGACAGGCACTTCTAGGATAATGATGTGAAATTTGGAGGAAGGTAATGGCTAGTGAGGTGCTCCAATTATCGAAGCAACGGTAAGGTGCGCTAAGTGATACAATGTTATAAAATTAAATAAAAATACCGTTTTCTATTTCCAATTGGATTCAAACTATCCCTAGTCTTACTATCTAAGCCAAGTAGGTCTAATTTTGGGTGAGGGGGTTTATAATCTACCCAACTTAAAAATAATTTCATCCTCGAAATTAAAATAAGGCATAATTTGTTAAATCCTTCACAATCGTATATATGGTCAGTCAATCACGATCTCTTCCAAAATTGTAAATAACAAAATCTATTCAAATCCATCACACTCACTTCAAATTAAATTAACTATTATTTAAATCAAAATTCAACATCTCGTACTATCTTCTCGATTTTTAAATAATCAATCATCAAAATATAATTCAAATCTATATGACATCCCACATCAAAATTTATACCGCAATCTCCAACTATCATAATCTCTTTTAGAAAACAATTTTAATCCAATATTATTCCTATTTTTCACTTAAGAATTTCGTACTCTTTAAATTTTAGTTTCAATTTACATCCTCAATATTTCAAATAGGTAATCCAGCAATCAAAATTTAACCTTTAATTCAGATCATCAATTATAAAATTTTATATCTAATTCACCAATTGTTCAAGCCTAGAATTCTATATTTATCCTCAAGGTTTAAATCGATGATTCAATCTTCAACATTCAAACTTTAAATCATGTGCTCAAAGTATAAATATTTGGTCCTCACTATCAAGATTTCAAAATTCATTAAATCCTCATCATCTTAGTCATTTTTTTTTAAAATTCCTAAAATTAAAATGACTTAAATCTCTCAATTTAATCTTACTTGATCGCTTGATCACAATCAAAGAATCACCTCAAGTTGACAATGCGACTTCTACCCAACTTAGAATTCACCCATCTATCACATAAGGCTATACATTTAGGAAAAATATTCCTTAATTTATTTACTCATGTTATTCAATCCTCAAAACTTTAACACCAATTATATCATATATGATATGCCCTTAATCAATTATAAAAGATAGTCACCAAATAATGCGATTGGCCTATGGGGTATATCTAGTATTCTGTGTGCATCAACTTATAACAAGCACGAGGTTCGTCTTTCCGAAATAGGGAAAGACGGAGAGCAATAATAAAGAATTCAAGGTGAGGGTAATAGAATGCAAGTATGGGGATCAAGGCGTTTAAAGAATTCAAATGAGAATTGTCAAGGCAGTTGTGGATTGAAATCCTATTTTGGTAATTCCTATTCACATGCTCGTATCAGTACAGTTATGTAACTGATACGATTCGCTCAGACATATCTAGAGAGCAAGTACATGCGTCTACTAGTCAACTATATATCTCAATCCACGTAAAGTAGTATTGCGAAGGGCGAATCAAGCATACTAAGGTTGATCATACCGTAATACACTTGATTCTGATTAGGCAATGTATTAGTGTAGCACTCCAATAATACATATGTCATGAACAAGCTTGATAAAGAATAAGCTTGCAAAACTAGACTATAATAGCAGCATAAGTCAAGGTAGTACAGCAAATATAAGTACGCTAGATTATGATGAGAGAAATTATAAAATAATTCAAGTTCACAAAGAAATAAAGCTCTACAATCTCTACAGTTGTCATACTAACTCCTTGTCTAAGTCGCTAGTCGACCAAATAGGGCATGGACCTCTAAGTGTTACAGTCGGGATAAACACTATCGTCTTATGCAAGCACATAGTTAATGGCATTCAATTATACATCATTAATGGGTTAATAGGGCTATGTGATACTACATTGTGAGACATACTACCCAACTTAAAAGAATTAAACTAATACCATAATTGCCTTAAGGGAATTCTACAGAATAATCGGGTCCTTGTAAATAAAGTAGAACTCTTATTAGGGTATATGAGGAACGATCTTGGTACTCATTAAGGTCTCCTATTGCATTATATAGGTAACGGTCATCTTAAGTCTTAATCATGGTGCTTATAGGACAAGTGTCAATATTAAGAATGGAAAAGTTACTGGCCTTCAAAGGGAAAGAGGATATAACCTATATTCAGGTGGGGTACATGTTACGTAATTTGAAAACTAAGGGATAATCATCAAGTCGCAATCTACAAGAATAACTTAAAACTATCAAGTTCTAACTACCAGCACAGAAATTCAAAATTCAAGATTACAACTATAACCTTAGCAATTATATATCCTAACATAGAATAAAATCACTCGGTCTACAATCAGAAGTGTTAGGTGGCACGAGTTGAAAGATGAAGAAAAGAAGAACGTAATTAGTCGTCGCACAATAGCGAGCGCTAAGGGTTCAGAGGAACAAGTCATGAAATTAAAATAAAGAGGCTATTGATAATGTCATGGTTTCCTAAGGAAAAATGCTATGCTAATCTCTGTATTCGAGGTATGATTAAGGAAAATGTTATATTCATTGCTTTTGGCTTCCTAAGGTACTGTCTGCTACTATTAAGACAAAAGCTAAATTTATAGTTCTCTAGTACTATCTCACCATAAAAAGCTAGATTAGTCCTAATACTTAACCTTGGATTTCTATTGGTTCCTCAATACTAGGGTCAAACATTATGGTAAAATCTCTAACTAACTCTAGTAGTATTTATACTACTCTCAAGTCTTCATACATACATCAAGGGGTATTGGTAAACCAATCTATAGATAAGGGACGCTAGGGTTCATTAGGTATTCGGATCTTAGTGCTGTGTCAATACTCTAGTTGTATTCTTGGTAGGATGATTACCCTAATTATCATCTAACAAGAAGGAGTCCTATATTCTAGCATAGGCTATACTCAAGAACTATTAGGGAAGCACATGAATCAAGCAGGATGCAATTATTCAAATAGAATGGATTGGAAGAAAAGTGTGTCATAGTCAATTGTGGATGAGATCCTATACTCTATTCCTAGGTGCATGCTTGCTCGGTACAGTAACGTAACCGAGACAATATGCTCTCGACCTGCATGGGCCACCACTAAAAATATGTCACGCCCCAGTCCCAAAATATGTAGGACTAGGACACGTAAGCATGCCAGCTGTATGGATATGACAACTCCAATATATGGAAACCAAACCACATGCGTACGCTGTAATATGAATATCAAATCCACAAGTGGTATAAATCTATCACAAGTCACAGGGTATAATCTAAATCTCATCCACAGAAAATCATATAAATAAATAACCAATGTCCACAAAACTAGATCTCAAAACAAAGTATCTAAGGATGATAGTTGGGTGGAAAAAATTCACTACCAACTCGAATATAGAAGTGCAACATAACAAACACAATATAAGAATATCAGCTACAATCAAGAGGCTCGAAGAGAAGACCTCCTCGAAATATAGGTAACCAGTCCAGATCTGCGCTCCTGCGAATACTCATGAACATCTACAACTCGTAAGGGACCAGGTCCTCAGAGGGACATAACAAGATACATAGAAGCATGCCAATAAAGTACTGAAATAAATATCCAAGGGGACGCGTAACCGTCTAGTGAATGCAGTTTAAGAACAACTTTCCCAACGCGTGGGCTATTTGGCTAAAATGGGATTGGCATGGTTCTCTTGGAGATCCAGGGGCCTACAAAGCATGTCGTCTTTTGAACGGCAGAGGCCGCCTGATAATAATATAATATATAGTGGTCATCATGACCGCACAACTCCGACGGAGCATACGGGTTACACAAGAAAAGTGCAACGGAGCCCACACGCCTTATTTGTTGTTCTCTCCACCCCATGCTCTAAGCATGTCACATCCATGACACGATAATATCTCTAATAACTGCCAAGTCTACTAGCATGCAAAGTTTCTAACAACAGTTATTCCTAACGCACGGTCCACACGTACAAGAGGCCAGACCTGTCACGCAGTCCGTGATCTGTATGAGACTCACACTCGTATAACAGTTGTGTCACGGCCAATGAAACCTAATGATGCTTCATGATAATAGGACGGTCTCATAAACAAGGTCAATGCATATACATAATAAAATCATATCACGACGATACCGTCGTTGCACCCAAGTTCCCTTGGACGCAAATTTTTATATTGTAGTTAAAATATATGAACTAAAGACAGAAAATAAAGATGCATACAACATATGGAATATGAATAATAGTACAATGACAAGGTATACTTGCCGGGCAAGAGAGCTTCAAAATGTAACGTCCAGATGTCAAACATCAAGAGTCAGAAACTATGGCCTCAGAATAAACGTCTTCGGATGCTGAAATAAATATCACCAACGTTCCCAGAATAAGCGAAATAGCTAGAAAATACTACCCTTTCGTCCAATTTTGACACATGGGAAAAACGATAATTTTGTGTCAAAATGGGCTCCACGTATGGGCCATCTTGTACCGAAAAGCGTACCAAAGATAAAGTTCTCTAAATAGGACAAATTATAGGTCAAACAAACTCTAAATGTCAGTATGAACTCAACGGTATGCCCAAAAAGTCAACCGTGGGGCCCGCCAATAGACGACTTGGTCAACTATATCAGAATTATGTGAAAATTGGGTCACAGGACCAGCGCGATACCACGAGTCTAGTGGCGCAAGTTTTGTCTCATTCTGACGAGCGTGCAATAAATGGCACGGGGGTTTGCAAAAGTTACGACATAGAAATTTTTTTGCGGATACGGGCTGATTTCGACTCGCACACGCGTCCGAATCAGTTTTCACGAAAATCCACACGTCCGGGTATACTGTGCGCACCTTTTGGTACACTTGGTATATGACGGGGTGGTCCCGTTTGGCGGGGCATGCTCCGTATCATAATTTCTGGAAATTGCAAAAAGTATATTTTCAAGATTTTCTAACTGATTTAATTTAACATACAACAACAAATAAAATATTGTATTTAACAGAAAATAAACTAGGTTAGGTGGTCTTTGCATACCAAAAAGAAAAATCAAATTCGGATCTCTGTGGTGGGAGATACGAGTCCGTGAACGTAGGTCATCGTAACAAAATTTCTAGAATTAAAAGTGGTCGTTTTTTCTCAACTTGGCATCAATTTTTGCCTAGGTTTACGCGTTGTTCGAGATAATCTAATGCACAAAGATGGAAAGAGGATAGGTCGTGAACATACCGATGAAGACGGGGTCGAGTTTGGTCGAGCGGTGGCACGAAAAATGGAGCATAAATACAGGTACGCTGCAGTTCAAACTGCTGTTGTGGGGGTGCGCGGCCGTGCGGCGGGCGGTTGCTCGGCTAGGAACTCCGGCGGCGTTCTGCGGCGCTGGCTGGGCGGCGCGGCTAGGTCGAAGGCACGCTCGTAGGGGGGTTGATGAGAGATGATCTTAGGGTTAGGGTTTTAGAAAAAAAGGATATATATATATATATATATATATATATATATATATATATATATATATATATATATATATATATATATATATATATATATAGGGAGATGGAGAAAGGGGGGAGATCATCCGCACGGGGGGGGGGGGGTTAATATTTCGCTGCTGCTGCTTGCTTTGTAAACGGGTGCGGCCGGGTCTTGGGTAGGATAGGACCGGGTATGTTTAGGTAATGGGTTTAGGGTTAGGATCCATTAAGAGTTTTTATCTATTTTCTTTTCTTTTCTTTTTTATTTCCTTTTTAATAACTCATTGTATATATATATATATATATATATATATATATATATATATATATATATATATATATAATTTTAGAAATTTGTATTAGTGCGTATAATTAATCTATCAACTGTCCATAGGGTCTCCTACATGGAATAAATTAGGAAAAATTTATAATTGTTCCATAAATCCCCTAAATGCACAAACACCTAAAATAAAAAATAAAATAAAATCTATTTCCTCTAATTAGCTACTAATTACTATAATTCTATTAAATAATTAATTAAATACTTAATATGGTTTTTAGAATTAGGGGTTTTACACTGTGTTAGCCCTTCGGCTCTAAAGTCACTCATGTTGCTGACTTGCCTGGAGGAGATGGTACTTCGCTTAAATAAAGCAAGAAAGAGTTCAGTACCTTCCTCCCTTCTCACTTGCTATTAGCTCCCTCTTCCTCCGGGCGCGCTCAACTATGGATCTGTTTATTCCCTTCCTCCGCTCGAACCAACGATTCCATCATTGTCTCCAGTAGGTGTGCGGATAGCTCTCTTCGTAGCGCTCTCACTCATCGGTCGCTTCTGACATTCATTCCATTTTCTTTTTTCGTTCCTTGACTGAGCATAGCAGGCTCCGCGCACCTTTTTCGTTGCCTAGGTTACACCTTCCTAGACGAGGATTTCTCTCTACTCCCCCAATCTTCAGTTTACGCCACGCCGACTTTCTGTCGTGGAATTAGACCAGAGCACCTGACTCGCCCGGCAATACTCACTTTAACCGACTCCCGCTTTGATTGAATGATTAAGCGCCTACCGCAATTGCAATTTCAGGGGAACGAATCACTCATTCTTATATTGGGGACAGGTGCACGAAGGAAAAATCCAAACGTTACACATCCGTCTCCTACCTACCGTTTATGTGGCACCAACGATATCCAGCTAAGATAAGAAAGTCTCACGGCTGCTCCACTCCGCAGCGGTCTCTTGAATTTTGCCTTCCCGCCCGCGAAGTAAATGGGTGTTGTGCCGTGGCTGGGGGTCTTAGCATCCGATTATCGCCATATACCATTTTTGGGAGGTGTGCATGAAGAGGAATTCCATGTAGACAGCCTCAATTTGCTCGCCTTCTTTCCTTGTTTTGTTGCACTCATTCACTCCGCAATTACGAATTTATATTTAAGATTTTATGTAGGTCTTTTAAGTATTGAGTCAGGCTGAACCATTCATCCTTCATCCACCGATCACCAAATCGGCTTAGCTGAGACCAAATCCACTTTAGAAGACCGACTGACTAATAGGCTTCCAACGGGGTTGGGATATCAAATGTTTTGAATTGGGTTCCTTTCAAAAGACAGTTCGAAAAATAGCTCAAGGTTAAACCGTCTCGCGAGTGAGCGAAGCGACCAAGCAAGCACAGCTAAAAAAATATAGCTAATTTAGCTAATGCAACTGTGAGATATTCTCACTATTTTTAAGAATCTAACAGAGTTTGGAGTACAAAGTACGAAATTTCTGTTGATTCTTCAATACTTTTTTGGAAGCGAATACGGGTGGTTCTTCGTCTTTGTCCCCATCACCCGTCCCACGTGTAGCTATAATACGTGCGGGCACTTACGCGCGCGCTAACGGAGAACTGCTCAATGACTTTTTCTTTCTCTATGAAATAGTGATGAGTGAGTGATGCGATGCACTTCTTCCTTTTTTATTTTTTGCGCACCAATAGACTCTCAATGGTCGCGGGACCCTGACCCCTCTGACTCCTTATTCAGCCGAGCAATCCAAGGCGAGATATATCGTAGTGAGGCGAGCGATAGTGAGGTGACCGATAAGGTGCAAGAGCTAGTGAGGAAGCAAAAGAGGACTGAGATGACAGGGTGGAATTCTGAGACGTTTCCGTCATTGAAGTAGCCTTTCCTCGCCCTACCCTAAGAAAGAAGTCACTATCAAACTGCCCTACTGAAGTACCAAAGTTGTGGCACTGTCACTTTCTTTGTTGATGTATCGAGCTGGGGACCTGTGGATCGCCTAATCAAATCAGACATTGTAAATTTCTTTGACAAGTCGATACCGATACCGCAACTCCGTTCGAGCTTCAATTAAGGGCTTAACAGCACCTCGCTGCTTCCTTCGGGCGCCTAACAGTCACTGACCAATCATATCCAATCCAGCTGTCGAAAGCGTCATCTAATCCTGCATCCTCTGGTTAAATCAAATGTTCGACCGATGTGTCGGATTCATTCTCAGTAGCCACACCAAAAAGGAACCAATGCCAACAGAGGTGTTACGGGAGAGCAAGGAAACCCTATGCCTAAGAAGACTGCGACCGTGAAGGGAGGGATGAGCCTGAATGCCCACTGGAGGATATCCTCTAGGTCTTAGTCCAATAGAACCGACGGAATAGAATGAATCGTCTCCTTTATGTGGTTAAAATAGGGTCGACAGGTTTCACGCACGTTCCGGCAAACATGTATCTCTACCATCGAGGCCAGGGTTGCAAGGGCATCGGCAAATCGGTTTCGTGCCCTTGGGAGATAGGAGAACGTTCCTTCATCGTACAAGCAAGAAAGCCCTCACATAGTAAAGAAGGAAGTGGTCATAGAAAAAATCCAACGAAGAATAATAGAATTGAACTGAAGCATTCGGTATGGTGGCTATCGCTCCCAGAAAGAGTCAAAGTGAGAAAGGTGGTGCTGGGAAAGAAAATAATGGAAAAAAACTAGGTGGAAGAACGTATAGATCAAATCATGAGAGAATTGTTATGGAACAGCTCTAATGTTGTATTGGCAAAGGAAAACGGTTACCAACATTCATTCTCGAGCGGGAAGAGAGTGCAAGACCAAAGAAAGCCAGAGAATATCTTCATTTTTGCCTTGCCTCGAGGGCTTACGGGTCCGTGGGCACAGTTGAACAAGGCTCGTATTCAGATACTCCACCTGAAAAAGAGGTTCAAAAAGGCCAAACCATCAAAAAGAAGTCAGAAATAAGAATAGAAAGAATCATAGCCAAAAGATCTGGAGATAAAAAGCGGAAAAGTCAGATGATCGAGGAAAGAAATTGAGCCTGATAGAAGAAGCAGTAAGCTGAGATTTGAATCCTTCTGGAAGTACGGTTAACGAGTCATAAATAAAGAAAGCGAGGACTGCCCTTGACGCTCTCCTCGCTCTTTACAGTGGCTACTGGCTGAGAGAAGTCTACTCAACGGGTTAAGAAGCAACCTGACTCAAACACTTTTGTCAAGCTGCTCGGTATAGTAGAGAAAACCTTAAGCTCTCGCCTTACCAACGAGCCTACTGCTAATGGCTGTTGGTCACGACTACTGTAAAAAAAAATAAAGATGGTAGGGGTTTCTTTCTAAACCTAAACGGAGAGTACGGTGATGTTTCTCAAGCGGCAAAGCCTAGATGTCACCATGACCTATAAAAACCTAGCCTATCAAAAACTATCAAAAATGAAACCGAAGGGATCGTTTCATTCGTTCTTCTTACCACAGAGTTGGTTCGGTAATCTCGATGACAAAATAGGTCACTACATAAGGCTGCTCGCTCTTTCTTGTCTAAAATTTATGGGTACTTACTCATGCACGGAATCAAACAAGAGGAGGGATGGGACATCGGCCTTTGATAAGGACTTAGCTGAGTTGGGTTCTATTAATAATGAAATAGCCTGGTAAGATGCTGACTTTGCCGGCGCCCTCTTTGATAGTTGTCGTCCTTCCTCCAAGACTTGAATCAGGAAGAGATTTTCTCTACTATGCTTCCTTTGGCCTTGCGCTTGGTCCTCACTTCGCTCGTCTTGGCCTTTCTTTCACCGGATATGGGATCTAAATTAGCATTTCCCACCAGGTTCTCTATTAGGAGTTTGAGTGGATCCGTCTATTTTAGTTTCAGACTCAGAAAAGAAAAAACTTGGTGAGGTCGGGCACCGGTTAAAGAAAGGGACAGTTCGCGGGCCGAATGATAGTTTTAGCTCTACATATTAAGGTAGGCAAGTCAGTTAGCGAACCAAGGGGCAAAGAAAGGGTAAAAAGCCAGTTATGTGCCTTGTTTTTGCTCTCTAAATTATAGATAATACTATTATTTCTTTTTAGGGTCGTCCAATCAAAGTACCGATGGAGATTGCTTAGACCCCAGGTTTTCGGATTCCATCGCATATGATGACGAAAGCGAATCAAGGCATTCTATTGATGGCTTATAAAGCTTCACGTCCTGATGACCTTATAAACTCGTCAGTACTCATTTGGACCACTCCGGCCGAACGTGCCTCTACGTTGAGTCGAGTGAGGAGCCAACCCTAGTACGAGAGGACTGGGTTGGGTCAACCTATGGTGTACCGGTTGTTATGCCAATAGCAGCGCCGGGCCCCTTCTTCCCCTTTTTCTTTTATTACTTCTCGAAGGCCGTGTAGAAGCAAACTCTCCAAATTTAGGACCAACCCTTCCGTCAGTGATCTTACAACGAACAAGAGTTTTTCCATTGTAAAGAATAGTTTTCTTTATTGATAATGAACATCTTGTTACAGACTCTTAATCCAAAAGTAAAAAAGGAATACGCACGGGCTTACAACATGGACAAAAAATGAGATAGCCAATCCATATATTATATCTCTTATTAATATTTTAAAAGAGCAAACCACCTTGGGTGTGTGTTAGCACCATCGCCTAGGAGCTTCAAAAGGGTATGTGCGAGCTCCTTTAGATTATGTACTTGCGTTCCAAAAAGTCATGAATAGGAACTCGCCAGATCAGTGAAAGGTTGGGAGAAAAGATTCAGCTCCTCGCTGCGTCATCTTGGCTCGGTGAACCTGCTGCAACGAGGGTCAGTACTTCAAAAAGTACCGATGATGGCGAGCTATCCAACATACCAAATTGATAATGAGGAAAGAATCTTGATTCAATCTGTCCCGATCGAATGATATCTAGTATTTCTTAGCCACGCTCCCTGAATAAGGGGAACGGGACACTACATCTTAATCAACTAATAAAAAAATTTGTCCTCGAAACTTAGGAATAAAACCTACCCCTAAGAAAATAATGAGGAAAACTTTTTCTTCATGTCCGATTCGAATTTCCAGGTCAACTCCTCGACCGCGTGGTTCCGCCAAAGAACACGCATAAGCTAGACTGCACCATTCCGTAACAACTTCTCTTTCCGATCCAAGATCTGAACGGGCTCTTCGACATACGAAAAGTCTACCTGCATATCCAGCTGACCAAAATTTACCACGTGGTTCGGGTCATGCACGTACTTTCTAAGTTGTGACACATGAAAAATATCATGCACGTTTGACAGGGCTGGTGGCAATGCAATTTGATAGGCAACTGGAGCGACTTGCTTGAGGACTTCGAACGGGCCAACAAATCTCAGACTTAACTTCCCCTTTACTCAAAATGTCATAACTCCTTGCATGGGCGAGACCTTCAAAAACAAATGGTCACCTTCTAAGAACTCAAGGGGTCGACGATGAATGTCGGCATAACTCTTCTCTCGGCTTTGTGCTACTTTTAGTCGCTCTTGGATCAATCGAACGTTTTGGACTATTTATTCAACTAGTTTTGCCCTAAGGATTTGACGCTCCCCAACTTTATTCCAGCAGATCGGTGACCTACACTTCTGCCCATATAAAGCCTCGTATGGAGCCATTTGTATGTTGGACTGATAACTATTGTTGTATGAAAATTCGGCCAAAGGTAGGTGGACATCCCAACTTAACTTTGAATTGATTCCACAGAGACACAACATATCTTCGAGTACCTGATTCATCTGCTCTGTTTGGCCATCGGTTTGAAGATGGTAGGCTGAGCTGAACTTCAACTTGGTCTCCATCGCTGACTGAAGGCTCTCCCAGAAATGTGATAGGAATCGTCCGTCCCGATCTGACACTATAGAAACTGGCACTCCGTGCAGCCGAACTATCTCATCAAGGTAGGTCTGGGCGAGACGATCGATGCTCCAAGTAACTTTAATGACAATGAAGTATGCTAACTTGGTTAACCGATCGACGATGACCTAGACTGCGTCATTCTCCCGTTGCGTCTTTGGAAAGCCAACAATGAGCGTCTTTGGAAAGCCAATAATGAAGTCCATGCTTATGTGCTCCCATTTCTATTCTGAAATAGCAAAATTCTGTATCTCTTCGTCCGGTCTCTGATGATCTTTCACCCTCTGACAGGTTATGCATTGCGATATGAAGTGCGTCACATCTCTCTTCATGCTGTTCCACCAGAAAATAGTGCGAAGCTCTTTATACATCTTCATGCTCCCGGGATGGACTGTGTAGGCTGCATAGTGAGCTTCCACAAGGATCTTCTTTCTAAGTTCTGCGTCGTTGGGGACGCATAGCCTTTTCTTCACTCGCAACACTCCATTCTCATCTATCGCCAATTCCTTTGCCTTCCCGGCTAGAATCTGCTTGCGTATTTTACTTACGAATGGGCCATCCCTTTGAGTAGATGTGACTCTCTCTAACAGGTTGGGTATAAATCACATCTGAGAAACTCTCGCACTGCGGTATCGAATTCATAGTTCAATATCCATTTCCTCAAAGTCTCTTTGTAACCTGCGATCAACGGACAGGGATCCCGCAAACACTCGACTCAACACATCCGTTACAACACTTTATTTGCCAGGTGTGTAGTCGATCATCAAGTTATAGTCTTTGATCAATTCTAGCCAATGTCGTAGGTTAAGGTCCATTTGGGTGAATAGGTACTTCAATCTTTTATGATCAGTCTAAATTTGACAAGCCACTCCATAGAGGTAGTATCGCCATAATTTTAGCGGAAACATAGGTACTTTGCCACTAGTTCCAGGTCATGCGTAGGATAATTTTTCTCGTACTTTTTCAGTTGTCTGAATGCGTAGGCTATCACACTATCCTGCTGCATGAGTACACACCCCAAGTCCTGCCCTGACGTGTCGCTGAATATTTGGAATTCTGAGGTCTCGTCTGGTAGTGCAAGTAGTGGAGTAGAGGTGAGGCATTTCTTTAACTCTTCAAACGAGGCTTCGCAGTCGGCGGACAACTCGAATACGACTCCCTTTTGTGTGAGGCGAGTTAGAGGTGATGTTATCTTGGAAAAGTCTTTCACGAAACGCCTGTAGTAGCCCGCTAGCCCGAGAAAGCTTCGAATCTCACTGACGGATGCAGGCCGCTTTTACTCGACGATGGCTTCATCTTTCTTTGGATTGACTGAAATGCCTCTCGAAGAAATAATGTGCCCGAGAAAATATACACTGCTCAGCCAGAACTCGTACTTACTCAGTTTTGTGTATGGCTTGTTGTCCCGAAGAGTCTGTAACACAGTTCGTAAGTACTCTGCATGTTCTATCCTATTCTTCGAGTACACCAAGATATCATTATTGAACACTATTACAAACTTGTTGAGATATGCCCGGAACACATGATTCATTAACTTCATAAAGGCGGCAGGGGCATTGGTCAATCCAAATAGCATTACCAAAAACTCATAGTGGCTGTAGCGAGTGTGAAAGGCTAACTTTAGCACGTCATCCGGCTTGATCTTGAGCTGATGGTAACCCGAGCGAAAATCAATTCTTGAAATACACCTTGTAGTTGATCAAAAAGGTCATCGATCCTGGGAATGAGTACTTGTTTCGAACAATGGTCTTATTCAATTCACGATAGTCAATGCGGAGCCGCATCGAGCCATATTTTTTTCTTCACAAAGAATACTGGCATGCCCCATGGAGACACGCTCAGACGAATATACCCATGATCTAATAATTCTTGTAACTGGACCTTCAACTCTTTTAGTTCCGCCGGGGCCATTCGATATCGAGCTTTAAAAATTGGCCGAGTCTCTAAAAATATATCAATAGTGAAAAAGAGACTTTATTGATTAATATTCAAGATAGTGCATTCATATTATCCCCAGTACAATACCCAAAAGCATATTCTAAAAAAGAAAAGAGACTTTATTGTTTAATATTAAAGATCATGAGTACATATGATGGAAATCTATTACATTTCAAGGTTTTTCATTAATATTCAAGGTCTTGGTTACATATGATAAAAATCCCTTTTAAGGATTTTTTTGAGTTCTCGCCAACAAGACCCTACCTCCAAGCAAAATATCCTGATCAGGAGGCCACGGATTGAGACCACCTTGTAATGCCTCGATCCTAGTGGGTTACTTATGGAATACTTCTTACTTTGACTCGGTTGAGAATCGAATCTTGGAAAAACCTGACCTCCAAATCAACACGGACGAAATGCAATGAACCCTTCAAATTGATGGAACGACTTCTATTGAAATAAGTCCAAGAGTTTTTGTTGGTTGCTTTGCTTCTTAGTTTTGTGTTGCTTTATGTTTTATCTTGCTTTCGATGACTTAGTTTTCATGATTCACTTTTCTCGCTTGCGCGTTCTTTTTGAATCGTAAGGGAAAGAGATCGAAGGATGCTAACCAAGTATTGTTGCAATTTTAGGACGCATAACCAAGGAGTGACCGTTGTATAAGGCTTCCCCATCCTCTCGTTCGATTCAATCCGTGAGTAGCTTAGGCCCTTCGATGAATCCTTGAATATGCACGCCTTAATAAAGAATCTCTAGATCACTTATAAATGTTGCCTCACTAAAAAGATAAGTTAAAAGAAATGTACGATATTCTTGATGTATTAGAATTATGCTTTTGCTATCAAATTATATTGCATGTTCTTCGTTTCTATGTTGCGCAACCTGAATTATGGAAAGTCCCTATGCTTTGATATGAGATATGAGATAAGAATAAAAAGATAGAAATTGTGTGTTCGTTGTTCATGTCATGCATTGGTCTTGGATAACTTGTGCACAAGGTCTTGTCTCTCGAACGGTTCCTGAGGCACTGAGAATCGCTCGATCCAGAAGAGATTTTTGTTTCACCATGAGGATACGGCCTGCTGGGGGTCTAGTAGGGCGATATGTCTATTAATATTGTGCGAAACCCATGATGTCACAACTGCTAATATTCGTGTGTGTTGGTGAAGAGCTGAACCTCGAGTCATAGCTGCCGACAAATGCATGTGATAGTGAAGAGCTGAACCTTGGGTCACCGCTGCTAATCATAGGGCTACCCTTGGACCATCATATAGTTAGGGCGCATGCTAGGTTTACCTTCTTGCATACCTAACACCTGATGCCAAGATTGATTCATAAGTTTATCTATATATGCAAATTGTGGCTAACTTGTGTGTCTGCTGTAGGGATAACCGCTCAGTCGTGGGTAAGAATTATAATATGCATATGCTATCTATCTTCTATGTTTCCTTGCATGAATTATTAAAAAGAAACTAGACAACTAGAAAGATCACCTAATAATGCTAGCTTCACAGGCTTACCTAGTATGGTTTTCAAGGTGAGTTTGGCCATGGTCGCTCACCAGTACATGTGGTAGTACTGATCCACGTTTGTGGACAAATCTCCAGGTTTTGGTAGTGAGAGCTTGGCGAGCATTTTGAATCGGTGTTAGCGCATCCTTCCAGAGGGACCGTGCTCTTGCTGCTTCCTTAGCTTTCCTCTCCTGTGGGCAAACTCCTCTTCTACTTGATGTTCTAATTTTGGTCATACTACAAGGATATAATGTATGGGCATTGTGGCTAGTTTTGGGATTGTAAAAAGAGTTGTAAGCCTTCTAAGACATATTTTGTAACTCAGCCAAGCAAGTACTTTGTATTTCAAATCTTCAAGTATTCAATAAAAGAAAGTATTTTATGTTCCTATCAATGTGTTCAACTTTGGTTCTCTGTATTTTATTATATGCCTATATATGTGTAAACCCCCTAATTTTTCATGAATTTTGAATTTGGATTTTTCCACAATTGTCTGTAATTTTCTGGGATTTTCTGTAATTAAAACCTAGGCATTTGGTAATTAAATGATTTTTAATTGCAGTTAATTAATATTAAAATATTATAGAAATAATATTTTATGGTGTAAAATGGAAAAGCGGACATAGGGTAATTTTTTGCGAATTTATTGGACTCCGGAAACAGTTTTAAAACCCTAAAAACCAACGTAGAACTAAACCGATTTAAACCCTGACTGAACCGGTTTATTTTAAATAAACCAAACAAAACCACAGTGAACCGAACTGGACCAACCCATCCTTAACGGGTCGGGTCAGGTCGGATCCATGAAACCTGACCCGAACCCGAAATCCAACCAAACCCTAATCCTCCGCCGGATTTACTATTCACCGTCTATTTAAGCCTCTCGACTTTCGTGCCCAGCCGCGCCGCAACCCTAATTATCATATCCACAGCGCCGCCTTCTTTCTCTAGACTCCTCACCGCCGCAGCTCTCCGTCGACTTCACCCACTCGCCTGAACCCTAGACGACCCCACCGATTTCTCCTTCTTCTTCCACCCGTCCCCCGACCAGCCGTCGATCACCACCTCCACAACTCTCCGCCGCTCCAGCCGTCGACCACCACCCGCAGCACTGTCCCCGCTCCTCCCTCGACGACCCCATCATCTCAGCCGACGAGCCGCTCCTCTCCGCTCAGCCCAGAGCCGAACACCCCAGCAGCCCTGACGAGCCGCTCCGCCCAGCCGCTCGACGCCGCCGACTCGCAGCCCAACGCCCTAGGCCGCGCCGCCCTCCGCCAGCGAGTTCACCCTGCTGTCTCCCGACACAGCCTTAGCAGCGGACACGAACACAGCAAGATCCGACAGCAGAACCCTAAACCCTAACCAGGACACGAACAACATCCCGGACACGAGAATTCCGATTTCACGGAGCCCTGTTCAGGTAACCCGTTCTCTCTCCTCGTAATTCTGTTTTCTGTTCCGTCAGTTGTGTCGCATAGACTGTATAACCCTCTTGATGTCCGTGCAATCCGCTCGGTGCGTCGCGTCCTATGGTGATCGCAAATCGCAATCCAAAAACAGGAAAACCAACGCCCTGTTTTACCCCGGAACTGAGTGTGCCCCGCCAAATGGGATGACTTGGTCGCACGCGGTCTTTACCGGAATGTGCGCGTCGATGATACAGATGTGTGGGATTTCACAGAAGTTGATTTGGATGTGCGTGCACACCGAAATCAACGCGTATCCGCCGACAACGTCCCGTATCTGCCTATTCTGGAATATGCTGTAACTTTGTGTACACACGTCGGATTGAGATGAAACTTACACCATCGGACTCGTAGCAATACGCTGGTCCTATGACCCAAGTTTGGTTCGATTCTGAAAACGTTGACAAAATCGCGTATCGTGGGCCCCATAGGCTCTACTTGATGGGCGATTTTGTGATCGGCTCATCGGAATCCAATTCTGGAAGTTTCGTTGGGTTCTTATCATCGTTCCTGACTTATTGACACTAAGTTTGATGAATTTGGAGACCTTTGATCCTGACACGTTTTTCAGTGCAAAGCGGCCCACATATGGACCCCACTTTGACTAGAAACTGTCATTCTTGCTCCTGTGTCCAAATTGGACTCAAGGACAGGCGTTTCTAGCTATTTGATATTTTCTGAATCTAATGGTGATATTTATTTCAGCAATCGGAGGAGTACTTGCAGATCGCACTGAGACCAGAGCTACAGTTGGAGCCAGAACCCCAGGCAAGTGTACCTTGCCAACATTGCAGTTCTTGTTACATATTTCTATGTCTTATTCATATTGTTGTACATGCTTGACCTAGGACCGTGTGACTTACTTAGCATCCGATTAATAGTCGGGTGCCAACACTGTACGCAGAGTTGTGTAATGTCACCTAGAGATGGATACCGAGACCCGATACATTCGCGTACTTGTCTTATCAAGTATATTATACCCAGGACACTTGACACTATTCATGAGACAGAATCTTCCTGAGATATTTATGGTGATTCTGTATAGGATACAGGTTTATGACATACACAGTTTACATGCTTAGATTTTATTCAGACTTGTTGCATTAGATATGGTTTTGCGTGACATGGACATGAGATATCATGAAACTGTGACGTGAGATTACATTGGGTGGGGAGAGATTTACCATACATAAGACTGATTATATATATATATATAATAATTTAATGGAAGTGCCTTAGACTCTGACACAGAACTTTGGTACCGTACTGGCCTTCGAGAGAATACTGCTATGGGTTTCTCCGACACTGATCCTGTAGTAGTCTCAGCCCGAGTATGACTAAAACTCTCAACTTGTATATCACTTAGCTGGTTATATATTTACCCTATTGTTCATTTATTGCTGCACTGATTTATTTTGGCTTGAGTTATTTTGTACCTTGCTATGTCCCCTGTGGACCTGGATCCGGATTATGTCCCCAGGATTAGTTGACGAGATGTATCCCGAGGTATACGGGACCGGAGCATTAGCATTAGCAGAAGCTGGTGCCTACATTGGAGCAGAATCAGGATCCGAGGACGAGATCATACCAGAGGACTTCTCCTGGGTATTGGCTTGAGATACTCATTTATTTCTATTTCTAGTTACTTTATTTCCTGTCTATTGTAGTGATGTATCAGACTTATTCTCGGATTGTTCTCCGAGACACTTTTATTGAGATATGTCAGTTTATTTTATTTATATTATTCTGTCATTTGATCTGTGATTATCTGTTGTAGATGAGATTAGATTAGACTGTGACTTGTATCATTGGACCTACTTATTGTTTTATTACAGCTTAAGTATGCCCCGATGGATCCATTAAATTGGGTTTGTCCATCGGTGTGTGCTGCTGGCCATTGCCACGTGTCTAGTCCCTCGGTATTTTGGGACTGAGGCGTGACAATATATATATTTTTGTCTAACTTGTGTCTTATGTAGGTAATGCCTGGTGTAAGCACAACTTAGGCATGCACGGTATCACGCCCAAGCGAGGACGATCGGTTCCGTAGGGACCAAGCGAGGACGATCGGCCCTTACGGGACCGGGGTATGACACACCCCTGATAAACTCTTCGGCGAGGAGAGTCGCAGCCTTCGGCATCCTTCACAGGAAAAAGAGAAAACGAAGCAAAGAGATAAAAGTTCTCTCTTTCCCCTTGACTGCCTATTTATAGGCTCCAAAATCGCGTGAAGGAATCGAGACAATGAATCGAGCAGTTAATGATGTGAACTTGATACCTCGATCCGCGCGATCCTTGTTAATCTCCTCGAAAACTGACCCCTCGAGTCCCGTATTAGGAGACGACGTAGAATTCTAAGAGATCCACGTAAAGATTGAACCAAATCTCCTCATTAATGCAAATTTGACAGCATGGCAGAGCCCTCCATGCGACAACTTCTACATGCGTCAACCTGACAAACTTAGCAGAAGGAGACAAACATTGAATGCTTGCTGATTTCATGCTTCTTATTTAAAGTATTCCAGACTTAGCCAAGTCTGAAAACTTTGAAGGGGGTATTGTAGAAGCATAAAAAATCTCTCCATGCGCTCAAGTTTACAGTCAAAAATAAGCAAGAGACGCATAACAGTGGTAGACGCATAAGACCCTCGGATTTATGACGTCCCGAGACGCATGCCGCCCTTTGACGCATCATCCCAACAACCACATCAGATCATTTATGACTCCGACAAAACAGACAATCATCTTGACCGCCTCGAGTCCTACACCGATGATTGGAATCTGGGCTGACGGCTTCGTCATAATTACTTTTGGCAGTATACAGCTGTTCAAATGCTAGAAATACAAAAATAATAAAATATCTATGCGTCTCTGGCCCAATTCGTCCCAGACTCCATGTGTTCTATGTGTCTCTGGCCTAATGCGTCCCAGACTCCATGTGTTCCATGCATCTCTGGATCAATGTATTTCAGACTCCATGCGTTCCCTGCATCTTTGGCCCCATGCGACTTCGACTCCATGCAGTTCCCATATGCGGTCTTAACGACCATAGAGCAAGGCGGTCGCATATCACATCAGTACATTAATTGCCTCGACAGACGGGCTATGTCACGTGTCCTATGTATGCGGCTTCAAGACCCGTGCAGCCTCAATATCATGCAACCAGAACATCCACCTGACCAAGGCTAAACAAGAGTGCGTATGCGGCTTCAAGAACCATGCGGCCTCATCCACATGGCCAGAAGGTCATTCCGATCAAGGCCAAACGTGAGCTTCTATGCGACTACAACAGTATATGGCTCTCGACTCACAAGATTTTCTGTTACAACCGAAGATAATTTCTCGTACAATTAGTGTTGACCAAGTGTCCAATTGACCGAGTTATGTACCCAGCAGTCCCAAGATTTCTTCAAAATAGAAAATCATAACCAGACCCAAGTGGCGGCTTGCCTGCACCATGCGGCTACAATTACGACCAAATTCTGCTGAATGAGCCCCATGCGGCCACCAAGCACGAGCATATACGGCACCCATAGCACGTCTATAGGACGGCTACAAATCAAAAGGTACCACACCCATACAAAAGGTTGGCTGGCAATCTGCGAATTGACACTAGAACCAAGGAGAAAAGTTTTCGCGTTTGGATCATCCACGGAGTAAAGAGAGTTGCTACACTCCTAACGCTCCATCGTCACCCCCAATATCAAAACAAATTTGTACTTAGATTGTCTCTTAGGACTCTACTCTTATTCTCAAGTTTGTTAATCAAAACCAAGTCCTCTTAGTTCTTTCTTTTGATTTAAATGGCAAGCACGATGGCGACTCTGCTGGAGAACAAATTCTCCTCTGTTAAGAAATTGGTGACGCAATCTGTCATGACCCGCACCCGGATAATCGGGCAAGAGTACGTGGTTACGTCCAGCCTACGCCGCAGAATTGGCGGTAGAACGTTGTCTGGGTCATTTTTAACTATCTAACATCTCAACAATATAATTTGGTACATGTCAATCATCTCAACTCCAAACGGAGGAACAATATGGTATCTCACAAGTATAACTAATCTCAATCACAAAACAAACTAAGAAAGATAAAACATGAATGGAATAGCGAAGGAAAGAATAAGATACAATCTATAATCTGAAATAATATACAAACTATAAATCTCTACAAATATAATAGTCTAATATATGCCAACACAAATAACTAAACCTCATCGGGCTCTATAACTTAGTCCTCCTGGTCTATAGGAGTATCCTCTAAAGGTACGCCGTCCTGCGGTCCTTAGAATGTGGGATACTGCTCTATAAGCCAATCATCTGAAAAAATATATCCAGTCAGGATTGGAGCGAAGTACATACCTCTGAAAGTAGTTTCAATAACATAATCGAGCATATAAAACAGATAATAGAAATGAAATACAAGATCACTAAATATATGAATGAATGAACAATATGTATACAAGTAATGTACGAGAATATAGGACAACAATATGAATATCTGCAATATGATGAAGTAACTACAATCTAACTAATGTGCCTCAGAATACAAGTTTATTATGTGATCGGTTTGGGTGAACATGATCAGGTAAGACGATTACAAGTGAGGTATGTAACCAGAATGTACACGATGAACAAATGGGGCTTTGATCACATAATCAACTCCTACTCTCCCATCCCCATCTAATACCAATGGATCCAATCATGACACGCTACAAATACGAATATAACCACTGAACTTGAGCAGTGGGTGTACACGAATATAATAACCACTGAACACGAGCAGTAGGTGTACACGAATAAGAATACTGAACACGAGCAGTGTGTGAACACGAATATAAATCAATACCCAGTATAAATGAGTACCCGCTGAATATGGTAGGGAATAACATCTCCTGACAGGATCCATGTAGTACAAGTATGTGAAATCACTGTGTCGGAATCAAGTATACAATTCTAGAACATGCATATATACACTATTATGAATTGAAAACTATCAGATAAATGTACCCGCCTGAAGTCCTGAGCAAGGTGCGTCTCTCGATGCCCAAGCTGGTGTCACACAGACCTATATATGGTATATTGCATAAATACAAGGTTCAAAATTGAAAATAAGTTAAGTTGATGCAATTCTAAGTCAATAAGCCATTTCTAGGTCAAACCGATTAAATATTGGTTGCAAAAGTCTAACACTAGGATACTAAGTCAATGCACTATGAAACTAAGCTATGATACTAAAAGACACTCAAAAAGTCGTATTCTAAGATACACAAGTTTCCATATATGAAAATAGTATATATATATATATATATATATATATATATATATATATATATATATATATATATATATATATATATATATATATATATATATATATACACACAAGTCAATACACATAATACTGTAACAAATCAATAAAAATATGATACCTTGGCCTTGCACCAATGCTTATCACACCTATCTCGATACCCAAACCCAATACCTTGGTATCGACTACTAACTATCCATATAGTAATTACTAACATATATACTAATACTATTATACATAGTTACAACTACTAACATATATAACAAATAGTATACATAACTATCTAACTTAATCAATTACTTATATAAATAGGTACATATATAACTAATTATATACTAAACATTCTAACCAATATAACTAATTAACTAATCTACTAACCATCTAACTGATATACTAGCTGACAAGTATATTACTAGACTAACTAATATACTTAACTATTACCCATACCTGATAACTTAAACCAACTCACACACTGAAATCTGCTAATACACTGATACTGAAAGGATACTAACTCACTGATACATCTAAATACTAACTACCCAAAGGCACTGATACTGAAACAATTAAACTGATACTGAAAACCTATTTCTCTTCTGATACTGTGTTAATCTGATGAACTCCTTGCACATTGTTGTGCTAGCAGCTGACTTCCCTCTGTAGTGCATTGGCTTAGTGGTGTCGGGCTGCTGCTGCTCACATTGCCTTATTTCTGCACTTGGATTGAACTGTACTGTAGTTGCAGTGAGCTCCCTGATGACCGAATGGCTGCTAATGTAGTTACCTACTACTTTGACTTGTTCCCAGTGTGCACGAGCTCAGTGAAGCTCCCTGCTGTGCACTTGCCTGAGCTTCCCTCCCCTTGATGTTGATACTGCACTGGCCACTGCTCTACATCCCTTCCTGTTCACTCCTTGCTGTGCACTGCACAGTGCACAGGCTGCTCTCCCCTTGCACTGATACTCGAGCAGCTCCCTGCTGCACAGTGACCCGATCCTCCTGGGACTGCACTGTGCTATTCTCACAACACCAACTCACACACACAAATCTAAATAAAACTAAGCACACTCACACATACAAATATACCTATACAAATACTACATATATCAATCTCTCTATTATTATATCCATCTCTCTATATATAAATACATATGCAATCATATATACCTATATATATATTTTATATATATATATATATATATATATATATATATATATATATATATATATATATATATATATATATATATATATATATATATATGAGTATGTATATAGTTAAGTGTATATGTGTGTGTCTTTATGTGTATGAGAGTGTATATTATATACACTCTCATACACATAAAGACACACACATATACACTTAACTATATATATATATATATATATATATATATATATATATATATATATATATATATATATAAAATTAAGAGGAAAATACCAAATACGTAGAGTGCACCGCACCCGTATCACACTAACTCTATGATACGCTTGCGATACGGCTCCACCACACAATCAAACGCATCCTGGAGGACACGAGCAAGTCTAATACACTAATTATAAATAATACGTATGGTAATTAGATCAACTACGTGTCCGTGTCACAATGTGATATGCATAATCCCCGTGTCGGAGGAAAACCCACAAAATTAACCCGTATCGCCAAATCGACGAGATACGGCCTACACATACCCAATTGTGGACACGACACTAGTCAAAAATAAGCAATCATATGTCAATTTAATCTATTAGACCAATTGATAAACACCACATGTGCCAATCTCAGAATTCTCCCAAAATTGATACCAAAATGCACATAACTTCCACCATAGGTCTCCTATGAATCTAAAACCAATTCCTATGGGTAGCCTATTCATGTAGGTTGGTTTCTCATGGTTAAATCTTTGATTTAGAGTCTATTAGAAGAGAAAAAACTGAAATGTACCCATTGGGAGATGGATTTCCAATAAAAAAAATCTCCAAATAGAATGTAGCTCCTCTCCTTGTAGATATTGGCCTCCTCCTTGTTGTTCCTTGCTTTCTTCTTGTAGATCCTTGATGTAGAAGCCTCTAATGAAGAATAGGGAAGGAATTTATGAAGAAATTGGTGGAGAATTGATTAGGGAATGAAGAAAATTGAAAGAGGAAAAACTAGATCTAATGGAAATAAAAAATAAAATGAGAGAGACACTCTCTCTCCTCCTCTAATGGTGGCCGGTCCTAGCCCTCTCCCCAAACAAGTATGAAATATCCTATTTACCCCTTGGGGTCTTTCATGAAGAAATTAATTAGGGAGTAAAGTTTCTAGTCTAATGGTTTCACTAATTAATCCATCATCCTAACAACGGGCCTAATTCTTGGGCTCCATCTAAACTAATATGAAATATTGGGTTCATGCAACTAATAAATTGGTTAGGTCCACTACACAAGTCTAAAATAAATCTATAACTATCAATCAATAAATAATACATCAAATAATTAATCATGCATGCACAATATTTAAATATAAAATATCCTAAAGTTAAAATACCCATGTCAATTATCAAACTACCTTAAATAAAAATATGAGGGTGACACAATCCGATGCAGCCAAACTCGGCTCAACGCAAAAGATGCTAGTAGTTTGCTTCGACCAGCAAGCGTTCGAGGAAATGCTCTTTGAAGGAAGTGCGAATCCGTCGCCAAGGCAAGCCAAGCCACGCCCAAGAAGACCCGCAAAACATGGGTAGCAAAGTCCACCGACCCTAGCCTAACTGCGGAGGAGGCGATCTCCGCCTCTTGAACTGTTATCGACGAAGTCCACATCTATGCGGCATCCTAGGCTGGCGCAGGAATTGCTCAGTACTCAGAACCTGGCAAAGGAAAACACTACGATGCCAAACGTTATGGGGCTGGGGTAAGGCCTATGCGTCAAAGAAGGAGGCCATATAATATTTTTCATGCGGCACCAACTTACAACCGCAGGCAGATAGGCGCATGCGGCAATAAAATTTCTGTTTTTGACCGTATCTCACGCGGCACAGATCCTATTCGATCTACTGGGAGTAGCGAAAACCCAAATCTGGACTCTTCTTACTACGCACCTGTAAGTGCAAAATTGAAGATGTCTAGGTAAGTACGAGCTCGTCGAACTCAAGCCACTGCTCATGTGACTGACCGCCAATATGCATCGTTAACTATTACGCGGGCCTCTGACAGAAAGTGGTACAGAACTGACCCATGCGTCCAACCCACAGGGACCAATAGACAGGGTTCGTTCCCAGAGTCTTCCACCAATACCTCGGGGCAAGTTCGTGTACGAACCCCAGGTCCGGGAGCAAATGCATCCCCTGCATATCCGCATTCCCGGGATACTTGGACTCGCAAAGAGGATGCAAAGATGAAACATCCCTCTTATGATTTGCGTGAAGTGATCACTCACAAGCTCAAAGCGAGGGAAACCACTACGGCGTGCAACGTGCCCACTTCCAAGCACTATTGAGCCAACATCATCATCGAATGTTGCTACAATAAAACAACAATACTCACAGACAGGCAGTCGGCCTTCCAGCGACTGCACCCGAAAGCACCTACCCAGCACCAACCCGGAGATCAGATGCAAGTATCAGAGGGGGAGGAGTTGTCCTTCGCCTCATTCTATCCAACTAGAAAGCTTCCTGCCACCAAGGGAAGAAAGAAGTCTATCACCTCCGGTCCAGCGCTCTCTGCCACCGCATCACGAAGGAGATTACCCGGAGTGCCGACAAGGGTACCAACGGAAGGCGTCTTCCAAGAAACTCGCTCAAGGAAGAAGCCGTCAGCCCCTGGGGGTAGTTCTTTCTCAGAACCTCTGAGGATGGCCCAAGATGGGTGTAGTGCCCCCTGGAGGTACGCAATAATGCGACATTCCGAGGAGGCAATGATCCCCACGGGACAGATCCCGAGATATCTGAAGGTAGCTAACCTTTTCAAAACAACATTATCTTCTACACTGGAGATAATATCCCCTCCGGATATGAGGAGGATATAATATCACCTGCTATCCGCGAAGAATACTTACTACAAGGGTATGAAACAGAGGGCACGACCTCTACTGCCCTATTAGTTTCTTCCCAAGTAAGGACGCTTTACATGACCGACGATGAAGTCTCCGTTGACCAACAATGCCTTGAGGTTCTTGAGGCCATGATGCATACGATGAGGGAATCAATGCAATCCTTGACCCAGACGCTGGAAATCAAGGCAAACATGGCCCCCAATAAGCAAGGGCGTCAGGGCAAGCAAACTTGGACCCCGGGACCAATAGGGATTCAAACACAAACGCCCCATCCACTGGCAGCAATCCTCCCCTGCCAGGATTATTAGTGGTAGATGAGGCCAAAGAAGCAATGAGAGAGGTCCAACAACTCCGGGATCGCCTAGATTCTATGGGCAATCGGGACTCATTTTGCGATCTTGGAATACGGCAACCATACCTGATAGAATAGAGGAACGTACCATATCCACCAAAGTATAAACCCTTGAACATCAACCCGTTCGACGGAAAGTCCTTCCCTCACTGGTTTATGAGCTACTTTGAGATCACAACGGGACACTTATCCCGCAGCGATGCTTTCCTTACCAGACACTTCGTCGAATCATTGCCGGGGTAGCTTTTGATTGATTCTGCAGTCTTGAAGACAACTTTATCTTGTCATTTGATGACCTCAAGCGTATGCTCCTCAATTGATTCTAGGAGGCTGGAAATAACATGACGATGTCATCTCTGATTGACGTCGCCCAAGGTGAAAAGGAGCCAACACGAAACTACATCAAACGGTTCTGACAAACGGTGCTAAGGTTGCCCCCGGCAATCCCGACGCCACACTAATGGAGATGTGCCTGAAAAACATGCTTCCGGCAATCAGCCTCTGGGTGCGCGAGAGCCAGTCCAAGGACTGAACAATATTTATTATAAGTGCAGTCAAAGCTGAAAAGAATCTCAAAGACTCTCGACGCTTGGGAATCCATGTCCCTACGACTGGGGAAAAGGGTAAATGTCCCACCAACAACAACAACAGCGGCAACAGCAGCCGTGATGCAATGGGAAAGCAGGCTATGGTCGCCAACATAACCAAAAAGCCTGAGCAAAAGCAAGCAGAGCCTCTGAAACCAAAGGAGATTTACTCTTTTGAAGATGGTGATGTCAAACCCATCTTCGACACGCTGATACAAGGAGGTAAGATTCGCCTCCTCGACGTCTAGCGCCAACTAGAAGCGGCAGACATGAATAACCCGAAGTACTGCCACTTCCACCGCTACATCCACCACCCGACGCAGGAGTGCTATACCTTGAAGCGGTACATCCAGCGTCTGATTAAAACTAAGGCTTTATCCTTGGATTTCGATGACGTGATGGTTACTACTAACATGGGTCCACCAGCTCGAGACCAAAAGTTTGGGCTAATACCTCTCACCACACCACGAGAAAAGGTTATGTGGGTGTCACGACCCGCACCCGAAAATTCGGGCACGAGTGCGTGGGTACGTCCAGCCTACGCCGCAGTGTCGGCGGTAGTACGCTGTCTAGGGCATGATCACAGGTGATAAATCTAGCTCATTCACAATAATTAAATAAGCAAGGAAAAATAGCAGAAAAAGAATGCTAAGATTTTATAACCAGAATATGATAATCAGATCCAGAGTTTATTACAGAACCATAGATTATATCGGGGACAAACCCGATTACTAAGATGAAAGGAAATAAACAACTAATGCTAACTACTCTGCAGGAGTAGTCTCCTGGGTGGGAACCGGCTCTGCAACTGTATCACCTGCTGTCTCATAGGGGCCATAATAAGTAGGGGCAAGATCCTCATCATCGCCTAAATCAACAGATCCAGTCAGGAAAGGAGCAAAGTACACAGTGCACAACAAGATTAAAACTAAATATTCGTGACAGGTAGAAAATAACTGACTAAGCATTATGTTGAGAAATGCGTAAGTAAGTAGTAAAATTAACTGAGAAATAATGTTATAAAATAAGACTAGAAGTAAAATATGATTGATTGCTATAAACCAGAAATCCGAGTAAAACAGGAATAAAATGTGACAAGAAATATAACTGTAACAAGACAGAAACTTATGTGCGTGAACTTGTATATTTAGAATACCTAGTTGGCATGTAGGGGTTTATAAGGCTATAGGGCCGTCATAGACGACTAGTACACAATGACTACGGAAATAATCAAGTATAAGGCTGATGGTACAATCGTGTACCAACAGCTGGCACACAGTGATTACAGGGGGAAAGGGTAAACTACATGCCTCCTAGTATTCTCCCGCCCGACACGAAAAGCAAGACACAAAATACATTATTCAAGACATAAAATACAGTGCTCTAACTCTACATATAATCATCAATGGTACAAATAAAGCAGGGAATTTATTTATCACAATATAAAGGTTAAACTTGAAGTGCAGGTACTTGCCTGTTGTTTGGATCTGATTAATAGTTCTTTGGGGAAATATCCAGAGATGAGTCCAAATGCTGAAATAGACATTACCATCACGCTCAGAAGACGTCAAATAGCTAGAAATGCCTGTCCTTGGGTCCAATTTGGAGACAAGGGCAAAAACGGCAGTTTCGGGTCAAAACGGGGTCCGCCGGTGGGCCCGCTTTGCACCGAAAAATGTGTCCGGGTCAACGGTCTCCAATTTCACCAAACTTAGTGTCAACAGGTCAGGAACGCTGATACGAACCCAACGGAACTTCCAGATTTGGATTCCGATGAGCCGAACACAAAATCGCCCGTCGAGCGGGGCCTGTGGGGCCCACGACACGCGATTTCGTCAACGTTCTCAGAATCGAACCAAACTTGACCCACAGGACCAACGTATCGCTACGAGTCCAATGGCGCAAGTTTCGTCTCGATCTGACGAGTGTACACGAAGTTAGGGCGAAATACCAAAAAGGCGGATACGGGGCGATGTCTGCGGATACGCGTTGATTCCGGTGTGCACGCACACCCGAATCAGCTTCCACGAAAACTCACACGTCCGTATCGATGATGCGTACGTATCTGTGAAGACCGCACGCGACCAAGTCGTCCCGTTTGGCGGAGCACACTCAGTTCCGGGATGAAACAGGGTCTGGTTTTTCCTGTTTTTGGATCGCGGTGTGCGATCACCACAGGACGCGATGCCCCGAACAGTTTGTCCGGACACCGAGAGGGTCATACAGGCTTCACAACGCAATTTACGGAATTGAAAAAGGAGCTACGAGGCGAAAGTTATGAGTACCTGAACAGGGCTCGAAACCGGGGCTGAAATCGTGTCCGTGTCGTGTCCGACACGACACAGGCTGTGTCCGACACGAAGAATTAGGGTTTAGGGTTTTCTTCGTCGGACTCCGGCGGAGGGCGGCCGGACAGAGGCGGAGGGGGCCGGGGGCAGCGCGGGGGGGCACGGCGAGGCGGCTGGGGACCGTCGGCGGCAGGGGCGGCCGTCGGCGGGCTGCTGCGGCCGCTGCTGCTGAGGGGGAGCCGGAGGCAGTCGTCGAGGGGGCCGGGCACGGTGGAGGAGGAGGCCGGGGAGAGGGATAGCGGCGGTGGCGGCGTCAGGCAGCGGTGGCGGTGGGCGTGGCGGCGTCGGGCAGCGGTGGCGTGGTCGAGAGCGACGGCGGTGGGGGGGGTTAAATAGGGGTGGCGAGGCGAGGGGGCTCCGGGCGGAGCGGCGGCTAGCGCGGGGGCGCGGGGACGCGTGGCGCTGGCCGGGCGGAGCCGCGGGCGGCGCGGCCGGCGGGAGCGGAGCGGGGAGCGGGTCGTGGGGGAGAGGGCTGGGGAGCGGGTCGGGGTCCGGGAGGGTCGGGTTCAAGCGGACCCGACCCGACCCGTTAGGGTGACGGGCCGCGGGGGACTGGGCCGGGCCGGCCCAATGGGCCGTGGGCTGGGATTTAAGTAATAACTAATAATAATAATAATAATAATAATAATAATAATAAATAATTAATTAATAATTAAATAAATAAATAGTTTTTAGGCGTTTTAAAATAGGTTCGGGGTCCAATAAATTCCAGAAAAATTGCCCTAAGTCCAGTTTTCCATTTTACACCCAAAAATATTATTTTTATAATATTTTAATGTTATTTATTATCAATTAAAAAATTTGTAATAATTCAAAACCCTGATTTTAATTACAGAAAATTCCCAGAAAATTCCAGAAAATTGTGAAAAATCCCAATTTTAATATTTTTGAAAAATTAGGGGCTTACAATCTACCCAACTTATAAAAATTTCGTCCTCGAAATTTAAATTATGGCAGGGTTCTCTCTGTCCAAACTCACTTGGTCACAGTATAACGGGTTTCTCTTAGGTGAACATTGCGGTCGCTACCCAACTTAGAATTTTACCCATATCCTCTAAGACTGTACAACTAGTAAAGCTAGGTCCAACTTAATAAATCAGGGTATTGAATCTTAAGCCTGCAACACAAAACACAGCACCTAGGGTCTTGTCTTAGTCATAAAGGGTTATCATCAATTCGACCGGTCTGAGGGGTATGTCTAGCACTACAAATCAACTTATACCAACCACAGGTTTTTGTCTTTCCGAAATGAGGAAAGACGAGGATCAATAATAAAGAGTTTAAGGGCGAGGTGGTAGAACAGAGGTATAGGGATCAAGGCGTTTTTCAGGAATTCTAATGGGAATTGTCAGGCGGTTAGGGATCGAGGTTTTATTCTGGTAATGCTGAAACGATGTGCTCGGACGTATTTAGGGGGCAAGTAGACTAGTCGACTATACCTCAATCCACATGAGTAGTCATGCGAAGTGCGAATCAAAATGCACTAAGGTTGATCAGACCGTAGTACACTGATTCTGAGTAGACACTTGTATTAGTGGGGTTGATCAGGCCTCAATAATACATGTGTCATGAACAAGCCCGATAAAGGGTAAGCTTGCAAAACTAAGCTATAAAATAGCAGCATATGTCAAGTTCAGCAAAATTTAAGTGCGCTAGATGATGATGAAAAGGAGGTGCAAATTATTGAAGTTCACAAAACACATATAAGCACAATAGCAAAAGCCTTTAAAAACTCTACAGTTATCAAAATTAAAAAGCATACTAGGTTATTTAGCAAGTTCAAAAATTACTAGGTTGGGGCTGAGGTCACGAACCAATAGGCACGAAAATAATACTAGAAAAAAGTATCTACGAATCACTTACGCGCATTGGCTGCTCCCATGGTCTGCGCGTTCTCCACGGTCATCACGTAAGCTTGTCCGCGTCCTGGGGCAGCGGCACAGTCCCTCACTCGATGTGCTGTTGATCCATAATACAGACAGGCACCTAGTCTCTTCCTACAAACTTGCCAGGTGTGACCTTATTTTTTACAAAAGCCACAAGTGGGAACTCGTTGATTCTGTCCTTGAGCTTGGTGTTGGGGTGCTGTAGCTTGAGGGAGAGGACGCTGGGTTTGCTGCGGGGACCTCTGCTGTTGTTGTTGTTGAAAAGGGCGTTTGTTGGGTCCCGCATTTCCGGTATCTCTCTCTCGCTTTAGTTTATGCCCCATGTCTCTCTCAACGCCTTATGCCACGTTCAAGATTTCCTCATAGGTGCGAGCTCGGCTGGTGGTGACAGCAAGGCGAATATCCGGAGACAGCCCCTTCTTGAATCTACGGGCTCTGTCCTCCGGGGTACGAACCATGTACTCCGCAAAGTGGCTTAACCTGCTAAATTCAGCAGTATACTCATCAACAGTCAGGTTACCTTGTTCCAGTCTCTCGAATTGGCTTTCGAGAGCTTCCCGAGCCACTTCGGGGTAAAATTTTTCCTTGAAGTCCTCCCAGGTGAGGTCACGAGAAAAGGTTATGTGGGTCCATCCGGACCTCATTCCAGACTTGATGCAGTCAGCAACATCTTCTGCCATCAAGTCCAAAGGAAAGAAGTCTAAGTCCTTCCATATGGTGTCCCCCACCACTGAAGAAGTCATGGCAGGGGCGACTAGGTCAGACGTAACCTACCAGCGGGACTATAACACTCCCTACGAAAGAGATCCGCCAATGGTTGCACCCACTGCATCCGCTATATCTAATAAGGGGCCAACCCAGCCTCCAATAACAGACAAACCTAAGAAAAAGGAGGCTCGCTTTGATAAGCTGTTGTGCAAGGAAATAACTCAAGGGCTGGAGAAGCCCTACAACTTTGATATCTTGGCACAATTAGCCAACACTCCAGCAAAGTTGTCACTTTACGAGTTTCTTCGGCTATCCAGAAACACCCGGGTTGTACTCAACGAGGCATTGCAGAATGCCGACACCTATCTGGCACAAGTCAAGCCGCCAGCTGAAGATCAGACAGCCTTTCCCCACTGCAATAACGTTATGGACACAGTAACCAACATTATATTTTTGCAACAGGACATGCTACTAAAGAATAACAAGCATGATCGTCCCCTGTACTATACAGGGTACATTGGTGCCATAAAAGTAGACCAGATGCACGTCGATCCCGGTTCGTCAATCAGCATCATTCCGAGGAGCCTACTCCAAACTTTACGGATCCTGATGCATCGCTTGGCAGCTACCAATACTGCCATCAATGGCTTCAATGCAGGAAGAACCTATCCCCTGGGAAAGATCTGCCTAAATTGCCAGATTGGCGACTTGGAAATGGAAGTTACTTGCTACGTCATCGACGTAGACGTATCATATAACGTCTTGCTCGGATGGCCTTGGTTACATCAACATATGATCGTGCCATCGACTCTTTACCAGTGTTTTAAATACGTCGACGAACAGGGGGAAGTTAAAACAGAGTTTGCAGACATCGACCCTTTCAAAGGGGTTTAGGTGTACTACTTCGATGCCATCCTCTAAAACAAGTACCTAAAGACAAAGAGTGCAATGAAGCCGATGATAAAGCAGCGATTACAACTATACCGGTAGAGCCCATGAGAACCCGTCTCAAGGCTCGTACTCCCGGCACAGCCGCTTCCCTCGTTGTCAAACTGCAAGAAAAGGAACCTAAGCCCCCAGCTCCTTCCATATCATCAGAGCCTTTGGTCGTTCGCCTCCCCAGGTCTAGAAGACCACCAAAGGGAGAACCAACTCCACCTACTCTTTTCGAACCCATGGTCGTTCGCCTTCGCAGGTCGAGTCGACCACCAAGGGAAGACCCGGCAAGTACTGAACCTCTCGTAGTAAAACTGTGCTGAGAATGGTCAAAACCTTTACCAACGCTGGGGGCCCTTAAAGAGAAAGACGAATTGGAGGAATAAGTAGTCGCTCAGTCTGATATCCCTTCCCTTGATGATGTAATCTCAGATGAAAAGTTATCCTACTTTCTTAATAAAGGGCTACCTTTGAACTATTCTGAGATTTTCCACATAAATACACTATATGCCATGGAGCATGGTCTAGACTTACACCTGCAGATGCAAGTGACCACAACCTACACAGTGTACTAGATGCTTCCCAGGCAAGATTCTTACTTCCTAGTCTCGCCTAAGAAGAGGGAAGATAATCTCATCATCTTTCCCAGGGTAGAATGTCCTCAGTCCTTCATCCCAGGGGAAGAAGAACCAGAACCTGACATCGGCAGAATGATGCTCTATCGGTATAGTTCACAAGACCTGTACCTTATCCAAAAAATTGGATACAATCTGAAGGTCATTAAAGGGCTAAACTACAACAAAGGCCGAAGGTTGCCCCTGCGTCTACCCACTCCTACAGACAAGTCCGATGATTACTACCATAAAACCAAGCATGGATTAGGATATTTGATGCCTCCTACAAACCCTGAGGACTCAGAAAAAGAAGGTGAGGTACACTCACACTCGTCAGAATCTTCAGCCTGGGACTCCTACGTCAGCATCGGAGACATGCCCAGACAAACGCTGTCCTCCAACTTGGTGTCTACCGACCCCGAGGAAGACAACGAAGGCCCATCCGAACTCTTTGAGATGGAACATTGGGTCCAACACCTTCATTCGCAATGGGAGATGCGATTCGAACAACGACAACCTCCCATAGAGGATGAAGTCATACAAGTCGACCTCGTCAGCAAAAGCCTGTCTAATAAAGACCGAAACCCCTATTACAACTCATCAAGGAATACATTAACGTCTTTGCTTAGAGATACGAAGACATGCCAGGACTAGATCCCTAAATCATGGTCCACAAACTCAATATTTTGCCAAACGCCAAACCAGTCAAGCAACAACAACGGAGGTTCCGGCCAGATGTGATGGATTCCATCGAAGCTGAAGTCAACAAGCTGATAGCTAGTGGCTTCATCTGCGAGGAACAATACCCCAACTGGGTAGCCAATATCGTGCCAGTCGTTAAGAAGAATAGGAAGATCCGAGTTTGCATCAACTTCCGTGATCTAAATACGGCATGTCCCAAAGACAAATTCCCTCTTCCAATCACCGACGTAATGATCGACAACACTTGTGGCTTCGAGCGCATGTCCTTCATGGATGGCTTCTCAGGCTACAACCAAATCAAGATGTTTCCTGACGATGAGAAATATACATCATTTTGGACAACGATAGGCATATACTACTACACGATTATGCCTTTCAGTCTAAAGAATGCAGCTGCCATATACCAACGAGCCATGAGCACCATATTCCGTGATCATCTGTGCAAGACGGTGGGATATTACGTCGATAACATCGCCGTCAAAATTCGCTACAAAGACAATCACCTCCAAGACTCGAGGACTGTATTTGACCTGATATGCGCATATTTCCTCAGGATGAACCCTACTAAGTCCTTCCTGGGAGTTTCCAGCAGTAAATTTTTGGGTTTCGTCATCACCGCCCGGAGCATTCATATAGACCCTGAAAAGACCAAGGCCATCCTGGAGAAGAATCCGCCAAAGAACCTCCGGGAACTTCGCGGTCTACAAGAGAGGTTGGCATACATCAGAAAGTTCATATCAAATCTCTCTGGACGAAGCCAGTCGTTCACACAGCTCATAAAGAAATGTGTCTCCTTTGTTTGGGATAAAGAGTGCCAATGAGCATTCGACAACATCAAAGAATACCTATCAAACCCTCCCGTGTTAGTAGCCCCGGTCGTGGAAAAGTCATTCCTGCTCTATGTACACATAATGGATTACTCTCTCGATGCCCTGTTAGCCCAAAGCAGTGATTCTGGTCACGAGCAGGTCGTATACTACCTCGGCCGGATGATGGTCGGCCCAGAGCATAGATATACCGCAGTCGAGAAAGAGTGTCTTACGTTGGTATTCGCCATCCAGAAAACTTGACACTATATGACTGGATAGACCATTCATGTAATCTCATGAGTCAACCCCCTCAGGGTCCTCATGACCAAACTCGGGGCACTCAGTTTTGGCTTGGCTACCTGGGAAATATTATTATCTCTATAAGACATGATATTCGTCCCATAGAAGGCCGTCAAGGGTCAGCATTGGCCGACTTTCTGGCGGCCCACCCGGGGTTAGAAACCTCAAAACTCTACGAAGAGATTCTAGACGAAGTGGCAGACGCCAATGTCACCTCACATGAAGCAATTTGGCGAATGTTCTTTAATGGTGCTTCAAGGGCAGGACCCAAATGCAACATCATCACTGGGGTCGGGGTAGTATTAACCTCCCCAGACGGCCTCGTCATTAATCATGCCTACTCTCTCACGGAACCATATTCCAACAATGTGGCAGAGTATAATGCCTTAATCATCGGGCTCCAGCTTGCCAAGCAAATCGGAATAGAATACCTAGAGGCCTACGGTGATTATCAGCTAATAGTCAAACAGGTCCGGGGTGAGTATGAAGTCCAAAATAAGGACTTGATCCCCTACCACCAGGCTGCACTTAACATCACCTCAACCTTCAAGATGTTCTTTATCGAGCATGTCCCTCGGTTGCAAAATATTGAGGCCTTGGCCGGCCTCGTCGATTCTTTAGTAATACCAAACAACGCTCAACTGCTAATCAATGTGGTCGGCCAAGAGCTGGTATGCCCTAAAAGCAACCTAAGCTTGTGCCTCAACTACGCCGCGGGGGTCGGCACTGACACTCAAGATTGGAGGATTCCAGTCATCGATTATGTAGTCTATGGAATCTCCCCGAGAATCCAAAGGAAGCTACTTCGATCAGAAGACGTTCCCTCAAGTTCTATTTTGATACAACTACCAAAATGTTATACCGTCGATCCTACGACGGTCTACTGTTACGATGCTTATCGTAAGCAGAAGCAAGACAAGCCCTCCGCAAAGCTCATGATGACGTATGCGGAGCACATCAGCCTGGTCCAAAGTTACAAGACCGTCTCCGAAGAATGGGCTACTGACTATGGTGGCAGAGGCTATTGACTATGCAAGAAAGTGCCAAGCGTGCCAAATCTACGCCGACTTTATCCATCAGCCTTCCGAGTTCCTACACCCAACGGTAGCATCCTGGCCATTCGAAGCATGGAAAATGGACATCATCGGACCAATAAGCCCACCTTCGTCTAAGGGAAATTGATTTATTTTGGCCATCACAGATTACTTCTCCAAGTGGGCGGAGGTAGTTCCACTCGTTGAAGTCAAAACATAGAACGTGATTAGCTTCGTCAAACATCACGTCATCTATCGCTTCGGCTTGCCACGAAGGATCATCTACGAAAATGGTCCACAGTTTGCGAGTCATGCTTTTTACCGCTTCTGCGATAAAAAATACATCCAGAACGTAGCATCAACCTCCTACAACCCTGCAACTAATAGACTGGCCAAGGCGTTCAACAAAACCATCATCAAGCTCCTTTAAGAAGTTTGTGTCGTCCAACAAGCGCGACTGGAACGAGAAACTCGGAGAATGTCTGTGGGCCTACCATACAACGGTTCGGGTAGCTTCTGCCAATACACCCTTCTCCCTGGTCTATAGGAGCGAAGCGGTCCTTCCTATCAAGATCCAGATCCCTTCACTTCGAGTGGCTCTCTCCCACCAACTAACCATCGACGACAATCACCGCCGAGGGCTACAGGAATTAGAAGCACTCGGCAAAAAATGGCTCTTAGCTCAATAACGCATATAGTTGTATCAAGCACGTATCTCTGGAGCCTTCAACAAACGGGTGAAACACAGGACTTTCCAAGTGGGTTACCTCGTCTTAACAGTAAGAAGACCCATGGTTATGACCCATAAGATAGCAGGCAAATTCCAACCTAAATGGGAAGTTCCGTTCATCGTGGGGACCGAATTTTCCAACGGCACTTTCCGGTTGGCGAAACCCAGTGGCAACTTACTCATGATGCCTATCAATGGTAAGTTCCTCAAAAAGTATTATATCTAAATTAGACTGGTAATCCTCTATCACCAAACTATATCGTATCTTCCTAGGCGCTGGTTCATGTCCACAGGACCTCTAAACTGTCGCTCTAATACACTACTCTGTTGGAGTTTGCCACGTCCATATTACCTCTGAGCAAACATTCTGGATCTTGGCTATCGATCATCATGTCCATATTATCTCTGATATCGGTTATCATTTTCACTTACCACCCGTACGCACAAAGGTATGCCAACGGTGCTAAATCCATAAAAACTGTCACGTCAATATTACCTCTGGCAGGGCTTGTCTCGAACCTATTACTTGCACTAACTTGCACAAAAAAAGTAATGGGTCCACAAAAATTATCACGTCCATATTACCTCTGATAGGATTGTTAGTCAAATTTATTATTTGCACTCAACGTGTGCAACAAATAATAAGTCCACCCAAAAATTCTCCAGTAGGGTTCGCCATGTCCTTCGCACCTCTGAGCAAACTTGTCGGGTTGGTTATCGATCATCGCATCCACAAGGAACCTGATATCGATCGTCGTCTAAACTTATCACCAGTACTCGCCAAGGTACACCAGCGGTGCTAAGTCCACAAAAACTGTCACGTCTATATCACCTCTGGCAGGACTCATCTCGAACTTATTTCTTGCACCATCGTGCACAAGAAGTAATAGGTCCATAAAAAATTCTCCAGCGGATACCCGCTATAGAAATGAATCCACACTTCCTTTTCCCCAGCAGAGAAAAAGTTAGTTCGAGTCTATATTTCCTTTGAACTACGTCTATCCACTATCCCCACAGAGTCATATTTTGCCACATCCATATTACCTCTGGAAGGGCTTGTCTCAAACCTATTACCCGCACTAAAAGATGCAAAAGGGTAATAGGTCCACCAAAATCACCCAGTGGGATATCCTAAAAAAAAGAGGCTATGGTATGATACTGCATTCATATTATCCCCAGTACAATACCCAAAAGCCCACAACACATTTTTAAAAAGAAAAGAGACTTTATTGATTAATATTCAAGATTATTAGTACATATGATGGAAATTCATTACATTTTAAGGTTTTTTTTTATTAATATTCAAGGTCTTGGGTACATATGATGAAAATCTCTTTTAAGGATTTTCATGAGTTCTCACCAACAAGACCCTACCTCCAGGAAAAATATCCTGATCAGGAGGCCACGGATCGAGACCACCCCTGATAAACTCTTCGGCGAGGAGAGTCGCAGCCTTCGACATCTCACAGAAAAAAGAGAAAATGAAGCAAAGAGATAAAATTTCTCTCTTTCCCCCTGACTGCCTATTTAAAGGCTCCAAAATCATGTGAAGGGATCAAAATAATGAACCGAGCAGTTAAAGAGATAAATCTGACACCTCGATCTGTGTGATCCTCTTTAATCTCCTCAGAAATTGACCCCTTGAGTCCCGTGTCAGGAGACGACACAGTATTCCAAGATATCCGCGCAAAGATCGAACCATATCTCCTCATTAATGTAGATTTGACAGCATGACAGAGCCCTCCATGCGATAAATTCTACATGCGTCAACCTGACGAACTTAGTAGAAGGAGATAGACAGTAAATGTGTGTTGATTTTATGCTTCTTATTCAAAGTATTCCAGACTTAGCCAAGTTTAAAAACTTTGAAGGGGGTCTTGTAGAAGCATAAAAAATCTCTCCATGTGCTCCAGTTTACAGTCAACAAATAAGCAAAAGACGCATAACAGTGGTGGACTCATAACACCCTCTGATACATGACATCCCGAGACACATGCCTCCCTTTGATGCATCATCCCTACAGTCATATCAAAGAATTTATGACTCTGACAAAACAGACAGTCATCCTGACCACCTCGAATCCTGCACCGATGATTGGAATCTGGTCTGACGGCTTCGTCATAATTACTTTTGGCAGTATACAGCTGTTCAAATGCTACGAATGCAAAAAACGACAAAAAATCCATGCATCTCTGTCCCAATGTGTCCCAGACTCCATGTGTTCTATGCGTCTCTGGCCCAATGCGTCCCAGACTCCATGTGTTCCATGTGTCTCTGGCTCAATGTGTTTCAGACTCCATGCGTTCTCTGCGCTTCTGGCCCTATGCGACTTCCACTCCATGCAGTTCCCATATGCGGTCGAAACGATCATAGAGCACGGTCGCATAAAACCCCTTTACCTATATTTCGATATATGTAAGAAGCTCTGACACCTCACTCATCACCCTGAGATGCTTCAGAATCCGTGCAGATGATGAATCAAAAAAAGATAATAAGTCACATCAGTGCATTAATTACCTCGACAGACGAGCCATGCCACATGTCCTACATATGCGTCTTTAAGACCCATGCGGCCTCGACATTATGCTGTCAGAGCGTCCACCTGACCAAGGCCAAAAAAGAGTATGTATGCGGCTTCAAGACCCATGCGACCTCATCCACATGGCCAGAGGGTCATTCCAATCAAGGACAAACGAGAGCTTCTATGCGACTACAACACTATGCGAATCTTGACTCAAATGATTTTCTATTACAACCGAAGATGACTTTTTGCACAGTTAGTGTTGACCAAGTGTCCAATTGACCGAGTTATGTACACAACAGTCCCGAGATCTCTTCAAAACAGAAAATCCTAACCATACCAAAGTGGCGGCTTGCCCGCACCATGAGGTTACCGTTACAGCCGTATTCTGCTGAAGGAGCCCCATGCGGCCACCAATCACGAGCATATACGGCACCCATAGCAGGTCCACAGGGCGGCTATAAATAGCAAGGTACCACACCCATACAAAAGGCTGGCTGGCTATCTGCGGATTCACACTAGAACTAAGGGGAGAAGTTTCTGCGTCCGGATCATCTACGGAGTAAAAAGAGTTGCTGCACTCCTAACCCTCCATCGTCACCCCCAGATCAAAATAAATTTGTACTTAGATTGTCTCTTAGGACTCTACTCTGTACTCTCAAGTTTGTTAATCAAAACCAAGTCCTTTTGGTTCTTTCTTTTGATTTAAATGGCAAACAGTTTTTGCACATCCCACCAATCATGTGCATTTAAACAAAGCTGGAGCTGAGCGCAAGCAACTCTCTTTGTCTCATCCATGCAAAGCACTTCAAAGTGGTCCTCTATCTCAACCAGCCAATCTAACGCCACGGAGGGGTCCTCAGTCCCTTTGAAGATAGCATGACACATCTTCTTAAACTCTGATATTTGAAAGATGGAACCCTTCTCGCTGAGGGCGAAGGTTCCTGAATCCCTGAAGTCCTCTTCATGCCATACCACCACACACTCTCTTGTACATCCTGATACATCTTGTTGGAACCTAGATGCATGGAATACTGAGGGTGATGCGCTTCCTGTAACACATCCTCACGCAGCTCCCCACTAGGCACACATAATCTAACACCATGCCGTAAAGAACCATCCTCAGCAATGGTGAAATCATTCTCCAATCCTGCTCTCACCTAAGCTCTGATGCTCCTCAGAGATACATCCTTATACTGGGCTGCCTTGATCCTATCCAGCAACTCTGAGTGTATCGGCAACCCCCACATCTGCATAACAAAACCAGAAACTATCACCTCAATCTCAATCTCTCCAAGTCCTCCAACAAATATCGATCTCGCATCAACAACATAGCTACCGGATACCTGCTCAAGGCATCGACAACTATATTGGCTTTTCCAGGATGATACTGTAAAGATATGTCAAAATCCTTCATCAGTTACAGCCACCGATGCTGCCTCATGTTCTACTCCTTCTGAGTGAAAACGTACTTCAAGCTCTTGTGGTCTGTGAAGAACTCCACACGCTCTCCGTACAAATAGTATTTCTACAACTTTAAGGCAATGATGACTGCTGCCAACTCCAAATCGTGGGTAGAATAGTTTTTCTTATGAGGACGCAATTGTCTAGATGCATAGGCAATTACTTTTCTATTCTGCTAAAGAACACAACCCAGCCCTTTCTCCGATGCATCCCTATAAATAGTGAAACCTCCAAACCCTGATGGCAACGTCAAAATAGAAGCAGACGTCAACCTCGTCTTCAATTCCTTAAAAGCAACCTGGCACTCCTTTGTCCAAACAAACTCTGCATTCTTCCTGGTGAGTCTAGTCATCGGCTCGACAATCCTTGAAAAATTTTGCACAAATTTTCTGTAGTAGCATGCTAGACCCATGAAACTTCTGATCTCTACCACTGAACTTGAGGTCTTCCAAGATTCTACTGCTGCGATCTTCTTCGGATCAACTAAAATTCCATCATCAGTCACAACATGTCATAAGAACTCTACTTTGTCCAGGAAGAACTTACACTTGGACAGCTTCCCACACAGCTTCTCCTTCCTCAGCATATCCAACACAATCCGCAAATGCTCCTCGTGCTCCTCTGGTGTCTTCGAGTATATGAGTATGTCATCAATTAATACCACCAGGAACTTGTCAAGGTACTGGTGGAATACCTTGTTCATCAAATTTATAAATACCGTCGGGACATTAGTCAACCCAAATGGCATCACCATAAACTTATACTGGTCATACCGAGTCCTAAAAGCAGTCTTTAGAATGTCCTCCAGCTTCACTTTCACCTGGTGGTAGCCTGATCTCAAGTCTATCTTGGAAAATACCTTGGCGCCACTCAACTGATCGAACAGGTCATCAATCCGTGGCAACGGATATTTATTCTTGATAGTAAGATTATTCAATATCCTGTAATCGATGCATATGCGCACCGATCCATCCTTCTTCGGAACAAACAATACCGGGGCTCCCACGGTGAAGAACTGGATCTGATAAATTCCTTATCCTGTAATTCATCCACTTGCTTCTTCAGCTCGACCAGCTCGCTGTTGTTCAATCTATAGACATGCTGTAAAATTAGTTCTGCACTTGGCACCAAGTCTATAGAGAATGCAACATCTCGATCTGGCGGCAATCCTGGCAATTTCTCAGGAAACACATGCAAGAACTCTGCTATCAAAGGATGCGACAACTCCTTTTCTTCCATCATAGCTCCACAAATAATGCCTTCTCTCTGCTCTACAACTCCTCTAGCAAACTCAAACTTTGGCTCTCCTGGCGAGCTAAACAAAACTCTACATTCTCTGCAATCTATACTAGCATGGTGCCTACTCAACCAATCCATCCCGAGTATAATGTCATAGCTCGGAAGTGGAATTACAAGTAGACACACACTCAGTTCCCGGCCTCCCAGAGTAACTCTCTGATCCTTGCAAATATCACTAGCTAGGATAATGCCTCCCCCAGTCATGATCTTGCAAGTCCTAAGCAAAGACTCAGCTACCAAACGATGCTTCAGAGCAAAAAAAAAAACAGATACAAAACTATGGGAAGCACCACTATCAAATAAAGCTAAAGCTGGAATAAAATCAAGAAGAACAGAACCTGTGATGATATCTCCGGTGGGCTCGGCCTCCTCAACCGTCATAGTGAACGCCCGTTCCTGACGTGCACCTCCCTGATGGTGGTGCTGGGCATAACCCTGCTGCTGGGTCGAAAGCGGCGGTCCCCTCGGCTGTACTGCAGATGGCCTCGCATGTGTCCTCTGAGCTGGAGCTTCTCCTTGAACTACACGATGAGGGTTGGAAGGATAATCCCTCAACTGATGTCCCTCGGCACCACAATACAGATAAACTCCCAACCTCTTCCTGCAAACTCACAATACGTGCACCTCCCTGAGGGTTGGCCAGGCTTCTTGCAGTAGTGGCAGGAAGCTTGCTGTGACTGTCTCTGCTGCTGCGATGCCTGATGAACCGGCGCCCTTGCTGGAGTCTGGTGTTGTTGCGGTTGCTGAAAAGGTCTGGACTGGAAATGAGGACGCTTAGCAGTCACTGCGCTGCTACTAGGCCCCAGAAAAGAATCGCGATCTTTCTTGGGTTTCAAGCCCAAATCCCGCTCAACCTTGCGTGCCTCCGCAAGTATCTCCGAATACGTCTCATAGAAAGACAGAATGAGGATCTTCACTTTCCAGTTCGGACCCTCACAGAAACAGATAGCTCGAACCTCTGGCTCCCTCACTAAATACTCCACAAATTGGCTCAGCCTACCGAACTCTGCGGTGTACTCTTTCACGGACATGCTCCCATGAGTAAGGCCCTCAAACTGCCTTTCCAAGTCCAATCTATCCGCTCAAGCAAAGAACTTCCTCTTGAAGAGGTTCTTGAACACCTTCCAAGACTTCCCCGCATTACCAAGAAGTTGCTCATTCCTGAACCAAGTGCGAACGATGTCGAATAGCTGAAGTCCTACTGCCTTGACCTTCAGATCTTCAGCAAGAAGGGACACCCTCATGATATGCTTAATATCCTCAAGCCAATCATCAGCATAGATGATGCCCTCAGTCCCCTTAAAGACCCAAGGTTGCAGCTTCTAAAAGTGCTAGATATTATCCGGCCGATGCTGGACAACCTACGGAGCAACCTGCTGCTGGACCGGTGCTCCTCTCTCTACTATAGCAAGGGCAAGCTGATGATCTCAATACCCTGTCGTAATACGTAGGTCTGCCTTTAGTGAGCCTCTGACTGGGCCCTCTGGACCTCCAACATCTGGCAAAACAATGTGAACACTTGAGTCGCATCTGTCGGCACAGAAGGTGGAGGTGGAAGTCCCTTAAATACACCGGAATAGTCCTCTGAGCTGGAGGTGGACCCCCGAAAGTAGCTGATACGCCAATTACCGAAGAAGTGACTGGTACAGGCCCTCGGGAAGTCGCAGATCTCTTAGAAACTTCTTCCCTCTGCTGTGATCGAGTCTTAGGCGGTATCCTGAGGCAAAGCGAAAGAAAATAATCAATATGGCACATGATATAATTTATTCAAAGAAGGACAATTAAAGGTCAAATAACAAAGAAGAACAGTTAAAATAAATCAATAGAGTTTTTTTCTAGATGTGATTGAGTATTCTCAGCCTATATCCTATATCCTGAAACATGTTCGTAATAGCACTCAAATAAGAGCACCACTACGAATTGCACTAATTATGGGCCACCACTAAAAACGTGTCACGACCTGCACCCGGTGTAGGGGCACGAGTAGTGAACAACGCCCAGCCTACGCTGCATCATCGACGGTAGAATGCTGTTTGGGTAAACTATCTATCTAGCAATCAATATATAATAATGCCTCCAAAGAAATATGAATACTCAATCACAGATCTATAAAATGGAACAATCACACGAATATGATAAAAGAACAAAAGAGACAAATACAACTCACAAGACAAGATAATATCTAATGAGTCATAGAAAAAATATTAATAACAAAGCTGGAGATAAACCCAGTACAAAAGATCTATCTACTGAGCTACGAGTCCTGGATCGTCTGTCTCAATCAGGATAAGACCCTTCTGAGCCAAAGTCTCTGACTCTAAACAAACTACGTCATGAGGCCCGTAGTGAGTGGGATAGCACTCCTCAGTGTCATCTGGAAAAAATATATTCAGTCAGGAAAGGAGCAAAGTACATCTCTAACAACAGTTCTAATAAATGATATAAACTATGTAATAGTAAATAGAGCAAATATATAAGATGCAATATACAGATACAAGAGATATGCAATATAGGAATACTGAAAATAAATACAAGAATGAGCATCATAGAAACGAACAAGAAATACTACTACTAAGTGAGTGAGCACCAGCTTCAACATGTGATTGGCTTGGGAACTTGCACAAGGATAATAGCCTGGTTAATCATACGTGCGGTGTATGATTAACACTATTCAAGAAAAAAGACATGAACAAGGAGGGTATGATCACATATCTACACTAACACTCTCCGCCCCCGATTGGTATAGTGGATCCAACCATGGTACATTATGACACGGAATTCACTGGGTAGGTAGCTAGTCTCCCCAAGAATCAATGTATGTACATGTACAAGAAGAACAAGAAATAAGGCTTGTACAAGATACACCATAAATATCAAGAAATAATATCTCATGACGAGATCCGGATATACCAATCCGTGTAACCTTCTTGTCAAGAAATCAAGGATATCTACACTAAATACAAGAGACATAGAGGCTATCATAAATGAGAAACTATCAGAGAATGCACTCGCTTGGAATCCAGTGATCAGTATCAAAGATGTCTGGTATGGTGCATCAGAGAACTAAATATGAAATATTATATCAATACAAGGTTTTGGAATAAAAATAAGTTAAACTAGTCAAATTCTAGGTCATAAGCCATTTCAAAGTCAAAACAGTCAAACTAGGTCAACTCTAGGTCAAACTAGTCAAACTAGCTATTTCTAGGTTGTATGAGTCTATTTCTAGGATATTGGGTCCATACACTATGTAACTAGGCTATACTAGCTATACTAGGATACTAGGATACCTACAAAATATTGTATCATAAGATACGTAAGTTATTAGATATGAAAATACTATAATATATATATATAAGATAAAATATATAGCACTCCTAGCTAAACTAATGTTAAGTGGATACATTGGCTTTGAACCAAAAGCGATATCTCACCATCTACATACCCATCTTGATATGCAAACTCAGTACCTTGAGTATAAACCAATACCTTGACATTACCTTGGTATCACAAGGTAATACAATATCTAACATATAACTAACTACCCATACACCTCACTATACACTAATATGCATTTAAACTTATAACAATATTATACTAAACTAACATACTAACATACTCCTTCCGATATTCAATACCCGTACCCAAGATACCTCAATACTCATTACCTTGATGTAACTCAAGGTAATCTAGGAATAATACTAACCAATGCTAATTAGTGCTATATATATATATATATATATATATATATATATATATATATATATATATATATATATATATATATACACTAACTTACTAACAATATATATACATAACTTACTAACTTATCAATATAAACTAACTAGCTTATCATAACTTATCCATAACTTAACTATAAGCACTCAAGCTACTGCAGCTTATTATTACTGCTTCTTCTTATCACTGTTGCTGCTGCTTACTGCAGCTTCTGCTGCTTCTCGCTGTTGTTGCTGCAGCTTGCTGCTTCTGCTTATCCGGCTGCTGCTGCTGCTTATGCTCACTGCTTATTGGCTGCTTCTTTTTGCTGCTTCTCGCTGCTTATTAGCCTGCTTCTCGCTTATAATTCTCCCCTCTAGCTCACATGTACACATCTATACACACACACACACACACACACACACACACACACACACACACACACACACACACACACACACACATATATATATATAAATCATACAATAATTATAATTATAATATTATAATAGCTATAACCAAGACAAATTGATAATGCAAAAAATCAAACATATGGAGTGCACCGCAACCGTATCACACTCAATCTATGATACGCTTACGATACAGTTCCACCACATAATCAAACGTATCCCAAAGGACACGTGCAAGTCTAAAATCACAATTAGAAGCAACACGAAGTGTTAGCTACTCAACTACGTATCCGTGTTAAAATATGATATGCTCAAACCCCCTGTGTCGAAAGAAAACCCCCAAATCAATTCGTATCGCCAAATTATCGGGATACTGCCTACACATATTTGGACACGACACTAGTCACACACAACTAAACACACATCAATTTGGTCTAATTGACCTATTGATAAACACAAGATATGTCAATCTCAGAATTCCCCCAAAATTGACACAAAATACCACATAACTTTCTCCATAGGCCTCCTATGAACCTAATTCCAATTCCTATGGGTAGCCTTAGTACATGAAAGGGTTCCTAATAATTAAATTACAGATTTAGAGTCTAATTAGAGAGAAAAAACTGAATTGTACCTATTGGGAGATGGATTTTCAATAAAATTACCAAATTGAGTGTCAAGAGCCTTCAACTTGTAGATCCTTGCTCCTCCTTGTAGATTGTTGCTTCCTCCTTGAAGATTCTTACTTTCTCCTTATTCTAATGGCCTCCAATGATGAGTAGGGAAGGAATTGGGAAAAAAATTAGGTAGAATTTGATGTAGGAATGAAAAAATTTGGAAGAACGAAATTCTAGATCTAGATTTGAAATAAAAATGAAGAGAGAGTCTCCCTCCATTCCTATGGGGGACGGCCACTAAGCCCTCATACAAGCTACTATGAAATATCCACAATACCCCTTGGGGCTTGTCATGAAAAAATTAATTAAGGAGGAAAGGTTCTAGTCTAATTGGTTTAACTAATTAATTCATCCTCCTAATGAATGTGCTTACTATTGGGCTCAATTCTAACTAGAATTAAATGTTGGTTCATGGATCTAATCTAAACTAGTTAGGTCCACTAACACAAGTCCAAAATAATATACTAACATCTAACAATAAATAAATAATACAATAAATAAATTTACAACCTGCACAATATTTAATTAATTATGAAATGACTAAAATACCCTTTTCTAGAAAATATGGTAGTGACATGCAACTAGGGTCTGTACTTCAAAAAGTACCGGTGAGGGTGAGCTAACCTAACATACCAAATCGATACCGTATTCATGTGAACTGTAACATTATTATTATGTGATCTTTCTATCTTGCCTTAGTTTAAATTTTATAACATGCGATAGAATAAAATGACATAACAAAATGTGCCACTGCTCGGTGACTTTTACCTGTACCGTCTGAACCACCTGTACACAACTTACCATGACCTTCCCAGCCACGAAGACATAGTTAGTTTGCACAGTTTAAATATACATAGTGTATCACTTGGTCGGACGAGGGATGGGTCGACTGCCATTCCGCTTCGGGTAGCTAGCCCTTGGCGGACTTACGGACCAATCCAATGTTAGGACTACACTAGCAAATGTTCTACCAGGATCGAAGCGGTTCCAGTTCTCCGACAACCGTTCGTAGAACTAGATCTCTTATTCACAAGTTGTCCTTGACCATGCATCATCTACAAACTAAGTTTTCAAATAAAGCACTTCAAGGCAATATAAGGAAATGAACTTCATGCATATTCCATAGTATAGGCTACCTTGCTCAATGATTATATTACAATTTGCACTACTTATTGAACAGTTATAGATAAATAAGTTCTAGCTACAACTAAAACATAATTAAGCATATGCATAGTAGAAAAGCATGCAACAAAGTGATCGTACAGTGACTTTAGATGACCATCATTAATTATTTCAAGTCTACTTTTTCTTTTTATCTTGACTCAATTTTTTTATTATTATGGTATCGTCTATCGAAACGCATATACGAGTCAGGTTATGAAGAATGAAGACTTGGAAGAAGGGCACTAATCGAAAGTAAAGCCACTCGCTAGTTGGTGAATCGAGGGAGAGAAATGAGAGATATTCAAGACTCCGCTTGCGCGTCGCCTACACGATCACCTGAACGCACCAACAGATGATCAATATCTCCTGCCTCGGTCTCCAAGGGTTCAATACAAAATACGAAATTCAAAGAACGAAGACAATAAAATCCATCAAAATCGTTCAAGAAAATGCGAGTCAAAAAACCAACAAGAAAGTAACCAAGTAGCATCGAAAACGGACAAAAAAATCAGTGCAACGGAAAGGCCACTCTCGACTCTGCCGTCAAGTCCTTCCTTGAGGAAGAATCCGTTGAATGTGAGACCTGATTTCGAAGAAACCAATCTATAACGAGGATAGGATCTTGATTCAATCTGTCCCGATCGAACGATACCAAGTATTTCTTAGCCACGCTCCTCGAATAGGGGGGACGTGGCACTACATTCGCAACATATGTGTAGAATACCCCAGAGTGCAACGAGCGCCATCCGTGTGTCGAAAAAGCTCGGAAGGTGCATCGAGCACCGTGTATTGGAATATTTATGGTAAGCAAATATTATATTGGATTTTCATCTTTGACATTAATTATATATTTATGATTGGATCTTTCATATATTAACTTTCCATATAATTGGATTTCCAATTTATGGTAAGCTAATTTATGATTTGATTTCCATTAAATATATGATTGAATATAATTTGATTTCATAAATATTTTTGGCTTCCATATATAGATTTCTATTTGGAAACCCTAATTCATGCAAGGGTTTATATAAAGGCTCATGCAATATACAACAACATGAGAAAGAAAAAAAATAAAATAGAGGAAAAAAGGTGGCAATAGTGCCATTGCAACTTTGGAGAGGGAAAAGAAGGATTGAAGGTCGTTTCAGAGAAGAAAATTAATTTAGGGTATTTTTTATTGTCTTTTTTCTTCATGGTTGTAATCTATTTTCTGTTCCAAAGAGTTACGGTGATCCGTATTGGATCGGTGAGGAGCTTGTAGAGGGTGTAATCTCTTTATTCCATTACTAGAGGTTCTTCAGGGTTGGACTCTGATCGTCCCGTAGTTTTTTCCATCTGGGTTTTCTATGTAAAAATTTATGTGTCTGCGATTTGTGTTTGGTATTTTTTGGTTTATGCGTTTTGCTCGGTTCTCTCGCAAGTATTCTCTGGTTTGGGGAACGGTTTTCGCATTTTGTTCCCAACAAAAATATGCTTGATCATAAATCTATGTTTAGCAAAAAAAATCTAATAGATCTAAATAGATTTTACAATATATATATATATATATATATATACACACACACACACACACACACACACACACACACACACTCGATCACATATCTATGTTTAGTAAAAAAAAAAAAATTAGATTTATGTTTAAAAGCTTACTTAGGATTAAATCTATGTTTAGATTTTGATAATGGAATGCTTGACAACTCGTTCTGCTCAGTCTGGAATCTGTAGTGCTCAATCTACTCGGCCTCGGTCTGCTCGAACGAGAGACGAAGAAAGGGAGTGTGAGGGCTCACTACTCAAAGACTCAAAGAGAGAGAGAGAGAGAGAGAGAGAGAGAGAGAGAGAGATTTACGAGTCTCCATAGTCGACCAGTGGCAGGAGAGAGGGATTTAGTCATAATTATTTTTAGAAATGTGAGAGAGAGAGAGGGGAGCTCAAGAGTCAAGCGGGCAGGAAGAAAGGGAAGCTCAAGAGTTGAAAACCTTGTGCGGCACGAGAGAGAGAGAGAGAGAGAGAGAGAGAGAGAGAGAGAGATGAGTGGAAAATTAGGGTTAGAAATGTTATGGTTGAGCATATATAAGAGAAGGGTATATATGTAATTTCATGCATATTAATTCGATTTTCGGTTCGGATCAGGACCGAAATCCAAACCCAAAATTCAACTAGATAATCGAATTGTTGTATATATATATATATATATATATATAAACCATAAATTGAATCGTTCTATCAAATAAGACCATATAACCAAACTACAGTCCAATTCGATTCGATTTTCAGTTAAAAATCGTTTATTGCTCAGTCCTAAGTAGGAGTGTGCAAGAATTAAAAAAAACTCAATCAAAAATAAAATAAAATTATGAATTAGTTTGAGTTAAATTTTTTATATTTATAGTTTGATTCAGTTTAATTCTATCTTAATTTTTTTAAAATTTTTGGTTCGATATATATTTAAGAAACTAGAAAAGTCGGTGGTTTAAGATCAAACCATATCTACTATACTAGAATAATTTTTTGAATTATCAATACAATTTTAAATTACTTGATATTGATTAGAATATGCCTATTAACAAATTTAGGATATATAGACAATAATGTTTTTTTTTAAATTTAGGATATATTTGTTATTGAAGTTTTAGAAGAAATGCAATAATAATAATAATAATAATAATAATAAATTTTAGTATAGTTTGTGAAAGTATAGAAAAATATGTAGAATTGAACTGGACTTAAATTGATGACCTAGTACATAGGTCCGATTCAAATTTGACATACAAGAAAATTTATTTTTATTGTCTCACCAAAATTATCGTCCTTCCATTCAAAAAAGTTGTCATGGGTTATTTATTTTTGTTCAATCTAGAACTAATTTATTTATTTTTTGTCAACATCCTCATTAACACTCTTGAGTGGAAGCATAACGGTTGAACAAAAATAGACTTAAAAATATCGAGGTGGGACCCAGCTTCCGTACGGGTTTTGGCACTGAGCTGCACTGCACTGCACGCCACACTTCCGTAAATTTAGGTTTTTTCTCTCTCTGGGCCAAGAACTACTTCTAGGGCACCGAGCTTTGCCTTTCAGTTCTCAACCCACCCATCCGTGGTCCTTCCTTCCTGGAAATTTCTCTCGCTCACCACTTCATCACTTCCATTTTCTTTTATTAAAAAGTCTGTTCTGTCCTCATTTGCTAGTTATGGTTACATTACTGCTAATATTGTTGTGTTCTTGATCGACACAGAAGCAGCAGCAGCAGCAGCAATTTTGTCAGTGCTTGAGAACAGTTAGTTGGGTTGGATGTTTATGTTGTTTTTATTATAGTCAACAAGATTTGAACGAGGTTCTTCTCAACAACAAATTCTACCACTACACCCCTAGCTCTCTTCTTTACTTGGATAGTATAGCCTATAGAGCTGTAGTAGTTTAATAAGTAGTAGTAGGAAGAGGAATAGGAATCTTGTAGATCATTTGACCCTCATTATTAGAGTATTATTATTGAAGGACAAAGGATGGAGGAGGTTATAAACGTATATAGAATCTGGCACCTATTAGATACTCACTAAAAAAAAAATATGCAAAGACATACAAACGACCATATTTGTCAATGATCCAGCTCTCGCTATTCAATATTGCGACAAATAAGTGACGGAATGGCCGTCGGCAATACATCCGTGGCTGTCAAAAATGTGTCGCTAAGTCATCGTCTTCCTGACTACTACCTGACGAATCAACGACGAGACACAACACCGACGTCCTTGGTGATCAGGACCGATCATGGGATAAGTCGAACAAGTCATCGGATTTGAAAAACCCTCCAAACCCCTAAATCCCTCTCTCTCCTCCGGTAGAACCTTCGCGGTTCATCCCAACTCCTCGCTGTCAGTTGAACTAACAATCCACCATGTCCATATTTGAGTTTCCAATGGAAAGGCCTTGTTCGATTAGCTCAAGAAGAGAAACTCGGAACCCGAGTTCCAGGACGTCGTCCGGAGATTTTAACGCCGCTGCAAACTCCACCCGCCATCAAATTTTTTTACATCTTCTTTTGGAGTCAAGGACAAAGGATAATAAAATTTAGCTCTGGTTAGGACAACCCAACCCCCTGCGCGGCCCTATTGGTGATAGACAGACGAACACCCAATGGCACCAACTATTTTAGGATCCGACCAATCAGTGATGCCAGTTCGACAAGATCAACGACAACACGTGAATATTTTAGGCCCAAAATTCTTATACTAGAGTGTTAAATCCATAATTTTATTTTCTAATTTTACAGAATTTTATAGAACTATTTAATAATTATTTAAGATTAATTAAGTAGAAACTATTTATCAATAATTAATTATAATCATCTAGAATTTTTAATATGAGCATAGGTAACTATTTTAGTCCTAAACTTTTATTGTACCCTTGTTAGACCATATTAGAGTTTTTCTCAAATTTTCATGATTTTAGGAATTAATGTGTTATTTATTTAAATTTATTTGAGTAGAAATCTAATTTAGAAATAGGAATTTAGAATTAACTAAGAGAAAAGAAAAGAAAACATAGTCATAAATCAACTATCCACCCACCAATCAGGGCACATCCGTTGATCAAAAGCTAGGAGACGTCTCCTTATTATCTTCTTGCAAGATTTCTATAATCTTTGCTTGAACATTTGGCTAAGTTCATTAGTCAATAGTCACTCCAGATTTTTTTTTATCATGACTAGTCAATACATTAATTGAGAGACCATTCATTTCAACAATAGACTTAAAGTAGTATGCTACACTGTTAATGGTACATGCTTTGCAATTGCAATCAGTATCATAATTTAGAGACTCATCACTAGATCAAACTACCTTTCTGGTGGGGAATAAAGATAAAAATACTCTAGCAGTACTTGATGGAAATTATTTCATAGTTGATGATTCAGATATTGTATCTAAGAATGAGAGTTATTCTCAGTTATCCGAAGATCGCTTAAATCATGATCAGATACATGCTATTCAACAATCATTTCAAAATGATCATATAAAACCATTGATCATCAAACTTCAAATATGATTATGCCCATGCAGCAACAACATAAGAAGCCTAATCTTCAAAAGTATTACTATAAACGTCCTACTCCAATGGATATTTTATACGAAGAAAATGATAATATAATTCAAATTAATTATAGTGGTGGCAATATTTATGAATGGAACATAGATGGTTGTTTTGACAAACAAATATGTGACCAAATGCACAAAATGTTAATGTTTCCTACAGTTTGTTGTTCAAACAATAACATTGATCGAGCTATTGCTAGATTTATTACTTATGGCTTTACCGGCACTTTGAAAGGCTGGTGGGATCATTGTCTATCCTCTAAACAAAAGGCAGACATAGCTAATGCTGTCAAAATTGAAAATAATTTCTGATAGTGGTGAGCGTATCAGAACTCTACTACAAAATATTCGATGTCCAACTCTAACTCATTTTTAGATGGTATAAATATACTTTTATAAAGAGTAATACAATTAAGTGATCCAAATTCTGCACACTGAAAATCAAAATTTATTAATGGTCTTCCTAATCAGTTTACAGAGAAAGTTAGACAACAAATGAGGAATAATAATGATGGAATTATGCCATACAGTGATTTCACTTATGGTAACTTAGTTAACGCATGCATTCAAGAGGGGTTATCCCTTTGAAATGACTTGAAATTAAAAAAAATCAATTAAAATCTCAAAGGTTATCTGAGAGAAAACAATTAGGAGAATTCTGTAGCCAATTCACTATGGAAACTATTAAACCTCCAGATACTAATAAACATTTCTCTGAAGAGAAATCTTACAGAAAGAAGATTTACTCTTCTAAAAGAAAATATCATAAAGATTTTTCAAAAAAAAGATTTCCTACAATAAAAAAATAATTCTTAAAAAATAAAAGTTCTAATAAAATTGTTAAGTGTTTCAAATGTGGCAAAGTATGCCATTATTCGAATAAATGTTATACTAAACAAAAGATTGATATGATCGAAGATGAAGGGTTGAAAAAGACTTTATTAAAGATCATGATCAACTCTGACTATGAATCTGATTCAAGAGAATTATTGTTCATTTGACAAGGTCTAGCCTTTGTCGGAATATTTTTTTTTATTAAAAGTTTTTTCATAAGGAAGATAAACAATATGTTATTTTCTATCCCAAAAGGCATTAGGAATATTAATACAAGTCTGACGTATGAATTCGTCTTCAACTTGTTTTATTTTATTTTATTTTTAGTATCAAATTTCTCAAGTTGGTGAGAAGTTGATAACAGAAGAATTTCTTCTTTGATAAAGTTTATCTGATTGGTTTTCAGATCAACTTCTTTTATTTCATTCAAAATTTTTACCACAAGATTAGTGATAAATTCGAATGTAATATTTTTATTCTTGTAACAAGTAGAAATTCCTTGCTTATTTATTTCTTTTATTGGCATGAGTTTTTCTAGGAAACGAGTTCCTAGAATTACATACTGTGATGTCTCTTTAACAACAATGAAGTGTGAGAGAATACAAACTTCATTTTTACAGATATGAACATCTGTAACTTTGAAAGGTGTTGTAAGAGTTTTATTATTAGCCGCACTCAAAGTCTGAGTAGTGCGCTCACAATACTTTAAAGGAATAACTCCTTCTTTGACACAGTTCAAATCTGCTCCACTGTCAACTAAAGCTATAAGATTATAAATTAATGGTTCATTATTGATAATTAGATCAATTTTTATATACCATTTATGGGTAATAACAAGATCTAGCTTTGATAGAAAGGAATTATCAATGAATTTTCCTTTATGTTTCATAGAAACAAATCGGATTTGTTGATCTAAAGTGTCATCCTCATTCTCGCTAGGAGGATCAACTATACGAGAATGTTCGTTCATTTCTCTATTGAGGATAATTTTATAATAGGATCTAACATTACGTTCAATGTGAGTAAGCCTTTACTGAGTTATTTTATCTTTAGAATTTAACTCTTTGATTTCTTTCTTCAAAGTTTTTAATTCTATTTGAAGATCATTAATAGAGACAGTCTTAGGATCTTTCCCTCTTCTTTGGGCTAAGACCTCTGTCATAATATAAGGAGTGAAGCTAGAAGACGTCTCCTTATTATCTTCTTGCAATATTTCTATAATCTTTGCTTTCATATTTTGACTAAGTTTATTAGTCAATAGTGACTCCATAATTTATTTTTATCACGACTGGTCAATACAATAATTGAGAGACCATTCATTTCAATGATAGACTTAAAGTAGTCTGCTTTACTGTTAATGGTACATGTTTTGCAATTGCAATTAGTACCACAATCGATATCATAATTTAGAGACTCATCACTAGATGAATCAGATTCATAGTCAGAGTTGATCATGATCTTTAATAGTCTTTTTTAACCCTTCATCTTCGATCTTATCGATCTTTTGTTTAGTGTAACATTTATTCGAATAATGGCCTAATTTTCCACATTTGAAAAACTTAACATTTTTATTAGAAATTTTATTTTTTGAGAATTGTTTTTTCCTTGTTGAAAATCTTTTTTCAAGAAAATCTTTATGATATTTTCTTTTAGAAGAATAACTCTTCTTTCTATAAGATTTCTCTTTAGAGAAATGTTTATTAGTATCTGGAGGTTTAATAGTTTCCATAGTGAATTGGCTAAAGAATTCTCCTAATTATTTTCTCTCAGATCACCTTTTTTTAATTTAAAGTCATTACAAAGGGATAACCCCTCTTGAATTCATGCATTAACTAAGTTACCATAAGTGAAATCACTATATGGTATAATTCTATCATTATTATTCCTCATTTGTTGTCTAACTTTCTTTGCAAACAGATTAGGAAGACCATCAATAAATTTTAATTTTCAGTGTGCAGAATTTGCATCACTTAATTGTATTACTCTATTTAGAAAAGTATCTTTATACCATCTAAAATGAGTTAGAGTAGGACATCAAAGATTTTGCAGTAGAGTTCTGATAGGCTCACTACTATCAGAAACTAAACCAGTAAAATTGTCACAGATAGTGCTTATCAAAGTCATAACACTATCTTGTATTTCATTATTATTTTTAATTTTGACAGCATTAGCTATGTCTACCTTTTGTTCAGAGGATAGACAATGATCCCACCAGCCTTTCAAGGTGCCGGTAAAGGCACAGGAAATAAAGCTAGCAATAGCTCGATCAGTGTTATTGTTTGAACGATAAACTGTAGCAAACATTAATATTCTGTGCATTTGGTCACATATTTGTTTGTCAGAAAAACTGTCTTTGTTCCATTCATAAATATTGCCACCACTATAATTATTTTGAATTATATTATCATTTTCTTCATATAAAATATCTATTGGAGTAGGACGTTTATAATAATACTTTTGAAGATTAGGCTTCTTATGTTGCTGCTGCATGGGCAGAATCATATTTGAAGTTTGATGATCAGTGGTTTTATGATCATTTTGAAATGATTGTTGAATAGCATGTATCTGATCATGATCTAAGCAATCTTCGGATAACTAAGAATAACTCTCTTTATTAGATTCAATATCTGAATTATCAACTATGAAAGAATTTTCATCAAGTACTGCTAGAGTATTTTTATCTTTATTCCCCACTAGAGAGGTAGTTTGTAATTTTTCAATTAAGTTTTTATCTCTTCCTTTGTAAGCTGAGGAGAAGATAATTTAAAACCCCTAGTATCACTAGCTGGCTTTATTGGTATGTTATTTGTCCTAACTTCTTTGGAAGTAGTGGAAGTAGAGGATTTAGAAACAATATTAGGTAATATTAGAATAGAATTAACCTTATGAAGAACTTCATCAAAGGCAGTTTACATTCTTACCAATTGAGAACCAATGGTCTGAATATAAGCACTAGTATAATTATTTTGCTTCACAATCTTTTGAAGCTCTTTTATTTGTTCTTCCTTATGATCAATAATTCGAATAAAGGAAATAGCATCCATCTTTTTAGAATTAACTGTAATCTTTAAAGATTCAATTGGCGGGTATAAAGCACGAATACGTTTACCCGTGTTGGTTATCCAATTCTTATAACCCTCTTCTAACACATTAATGCTAGTGAGTTCATGGTTGATATAGTTCTCAATAAACCATTTATCAAGCCATTTGAGTTTATTTATCTCCTTAAGATGAGCATAATATTCATCTTTGAATTTATACCGTTGATCAAGAGTATAATTTTTTTCAATCCAGGCTTTGAATTCTATTTCATCTTCATAAGCCTGAGCAATAATTTTCCGTACACCTTTATTTTGAGTAAAATTAAAATAATTAGGGTCAATAAAATGATCAAATTTATTATTCGTCAAAGTAATAATATTCAAAGAATGAGTGCCAAAACTAGCATCAGAAGGATATATTGGATCTGTGGGATTTATCCACTCCGTATTATATTCTGGTTGTACAATATTGTTTTTATTTTCATAGATTTAATCCTAGCTTCTTCCTTTTCATAATTCAGAGAAGAATTTTCTCCCTTTTCATAATAAGAGGAAGATTTTATAGAAGGTGATCTAAAAATAGAAATCAAAATTTTAGCCTTTATTTGTGGAGTAAATCTTACTAACACATCTCCATCTGGAGTCTGGACAATTTGATCTAATTCTTTATCCATAATGTGTCTTGGTGGAATTGCCTGATTAAGAACCCATTTATCAGGAAACTGAATATCTTCCCATTTTATTATTTTATTAGCAGCAAAATTTGATGTTAACATATTTGTTTCAATGAAAGTTGTTTTACCAGGTTTGGTAAGATGTCTAGCCTTAGGAACTAAAGTAGACAATACTTTAAAGTGAATACGATAAAGAATTACAATATTTCTGAACCTTGTTTAAAGTTATAACCATACGTCTTAAGATTAAACGTTACTGCATCCAGTAAGTTAGTATATGTAAGAGACATGCTAAGATTAGGACAAACATTGAAGTAGACTGGTCCATGACAAAGACTAGTTTGCATAACTCTCATAATAGAAGGTTGCTAATCTAAACATCTGGCATCCCTTAAAGAGGATATAAATGAAGCATTTAACTCTTGCAAAGTTAGATGTTTTAATGCTATCTGTATTAATCTGATATGGATAAATTTATAAGCATCTTTTGCTATATAAGGTTCAAGATCTTTCTAAGAGAAAAACTTGATAGAATGTTCAGTATCATTTACATGAGCAGTTCTTTCCATAGTTTTATTGGCTATGGATGACTTATAGTCAAACCAGCCAATTATATATATATATATATATATATATATATATATATATATATATATATATATATATATATATATATTTTGGCTTAACGCTAGGAATCGTCCATTTTTTTAATTCCTCTAGATCAGAGAGAAATTTGCTCATTTGAGCATTCTTGATAGATTTACCCTTATTAAGAAATTTTTTACTAGCCCCAATGGCTAATGGATTACTCATATCCAAAGATAGAGAGAGGATTAAGACGGATGTATATTATCCAGGAGGTTAAGACCGATGTATATTATGAAGGAGGTTGCGGGTTCGAGCCTCCTGGGCTCCATTTAATTTTTCTTTCGGAGAATTAAGTGGTGAGTTAGTGATGGATGTAGCGCAGGTGCGGCTCAAGTGCGGGCCTACGGGATGAGATGTATGGAACCTTCAGGAAGGGATATGTTGGGACTTCGACCCGAGTTTGTAGGCCTTCGGGCCAGAAGTCTGTAAAATAATTACCTCTTCAAAAAAAAGAAATATATATATATATATATATATATATATATATATATATATATATATATATATATATATATAAAATAATAAAATTAAAATTAACATTAACAATAGCAAATATTTAATATTAAATTAACATTAATGTTAATGTTAATGTTAATATTAATGCTAAATTCAATGTTAATGTTAATATTAATTTTTATATTAATATTAATGTTAATGTTAATTTTAATATTAATTTAATTTTTATTTTAATGATAATTTTAATTTTAATTTTAATTTTAATTTTAATTTTAATTTTAATTTTAATTTTAATTTTAATTTTAATTTTAATTTTAATTTTAATTTTAATTTTAATTTTAATTTTAATTTTAATTTTAATTTTAATTTTAATTTTAATTTTAATGTTAATGTTAAAAAATAATTATCTTTTATAAATTATATCTTTAAAAATAAATCTATCTTTAAGATCGCCTCCTACCCAGTCGTCCCTCAGCCTTGTGCCTCTCCTCATTGACCTCCTACGGTCTCTTGAGTTCAACAATTTATATATATATATATATATATATATATATATATATATATATATATATATATATATATATATATATATATATGAAAATGACGCCTA